>CM061040.1:113379596-113569596 GCA_030762985.1 Adelphocoris suturalis | reverse complement strand
TCCAGGATTCGTCCAAAATGGAGGAAGAAACATAAATAGCTTTGTTTCCCTCGGGAGTGTCGCGAACGCGAAGTGATTATTAGGTATCTTTTGGAAATTAATTTATCTTTGGCATCAGTTCAGTGAAATTTAATAACAACCCAAATTATTAGTATCCAAGTTTAACCCTACGATTAATTCACCTGATGATTTCAAGTTATAACAAAAATATAAATCATTGTTTTTCGTACCACGAGACAAAGAAGTTGTACTTATTTCTTATAGTAAGAAAAATCCACAACAGCCTCCGTATAATAAGAAGGCCTCCTTAATAAACCATAATCGGCCTCCGTATAATAATCAGCCTCCGTATAACGAAACAGGCCTACGTAATAGATAAGACTGATTTTTATAGTTTGGTGGTCTGGATGCTCGCAAGCTCGCATCTCAAAAATAAAAAAATATCCTAAATCAATCCTTTCAGCAAAATACAGATTAGTTAGACAAACAGATCAGATTTACGCCTAAAATTATGTTACGGAGGTCGAATATGAAGAAGAATTGAATCTAGATGGCACAGGTGATGGGGGGTTGGCCGTGCTGTTGAACGTCTAGTAAAATCCTGTTGTTGTGTTTGAACTGTTGATAAATACAGTTATTGTTGGAAATTGTTCTAACTGTTTCTACATTTTGGGGGCCGCTCCGAACGATTATGCCACGAAAAACCGCAACTGTACATCGAACGATCAGTACTCGTCAACGTGCAGCAGACCCAGCTAATAATGAGCCACTACCGGGTGTGGCAAGCACGCAGGAGGTGACGGAAGTTTTGGTTCATCACAGAGATCAGCTCAGTGACATCATGGAATCATCACGGACTCTTGTGCAAGAACCTCAACCAACAAGTTCCCATTCGGTCAACGTAGAAATCGAAAGGAGGATTTCAGCAGTTGAAAATCTTTTGTTGAATATGCAGCACCAACTTAGTGAGGTTCTGGGTCGAACGAGAGAATCTGGGCTTCAACGGCCTAACGAGAGTATGCGTCCATTACCACATAGGCCGCAGGATATGGTAGCCCTTAAAGATGCATCTCTTATACCGTATGATGGAAACACTGTGTGGGAGGAATACAAGGTCCATCTTGAGGTCACTGCTCAAGCAAACGGCTGGGGGGAACAGTTGAAAGGGGAAAAATTGGCTCAGAGTCTAAGAGGACCAGCATTAACGGTTTTAGCTGATTTGACTGAGAGAGAAAGGACTTGTTATCACTCCCTGGTGGAGGCGTTGGGTGAAAGGTTCGGGCAAGCCCGGCTACAGCCCATTTTCCGTACACAGCTCAAATCGAAAGTTCAAGGGCCAACTGAGTCCCTCGTAGATTTGGCCAATGACGTGGAACGGCTAGTTAGAGGTGCATACTCTAGTGAACCGAGAGAGATGAGAAGCAAAAAGTCAATTGATATGTTCATTGACGCTCTAAGAAGTAAGGATCTTGCGAAAATGATCAAGCTTAGTCATCCCTCATCAATCCAAGATGCTCTTTCAGTGGCACTGCAGCTTGAGGCTATTGCTCCCTTTTCAGATAAGGAGGATACAAATGTTGTAGGAAACAATAAATGTTGGGGGTGTAAACAAGTCGGTCATTGCAGATCCCAGTGCCCCAATAAGAATAAGGAAAACTAGAGCGAGTCTGGGAAAATGGGGAAGCCCAGGCTCGCGGGAGAATGCCCTCCTTTGTTAGTACTCTGCGGACAAGGGGGGCGACGTTGTTTGTTAATGCTAAGATAAATAAGATGGATTGTTGTTTTCTTGTTGATACAGGAGCTACAGTGTCACTATTGCGAACCGACGTGGCAGAAAGCCTTCTTCTTCCTATTTTCCCTTCCAATAAAGAGCTGCGGACTGTGCAGGGTATCAAGATGGATGTATCGGGGGAAATTCGAGCTACAGTGCAGTTAGGGGGACATATTATGTGGACTCATCCCTTTCTAGTGGTGGAGATCACTAATGAAGCTATTATTGGCTTAGATTTCTTGCAGCAAGCTAAAGCATGCCTGGACCTTGACCAAAATCAGCTCATTGTTAAGGGGAATCGAATTCCATTTGTGCATCACTGGGGGTGTGATGTTCCGGCTCTTCAGGTTCAAGATATTGACTGGATTGCTAATGCGTTACAACCTCTGGGCCACGAATCACAATCTCACAGAAGAGCTGCACATTTATTCCAGCGATTCAAACACATCTTTGTAGTAGATGGAAAACCTCTAGGGAGAACCCATGCTGTACAACATGGGATAGATACAGGAGAAAGAGGCCCCATTAAGCAAGCTCCTAGAAGAATCCCATTCGCACAAGAAGCCCATGTTGACAAGCTAATCAAAGAAATGTTGGACCAGGACATCATTGAACCATCCAAGAGCCCTTGGGCCTCACCAGTTGTTCTTGTGCCCAAGAAAGATGGATCAACCAGATTCTGTGTCGATTATCGCAGGCTTAACCAGATCACGAAGAAAGACGCCTATGCCTTACCATGCATCCAAGATTTACTGGACAGCCTTCAGGGAGCCAAATGGTTTTGCACCATTGACTTAAAATGTGGGTGTTGGCAAATAGCACTGAAGGAAGGGGACAAAGAAAAGACAGCATTCAGCTTGTATAGAAAAGGATTATGGCAGTTTAAGGTGATGCCATTCGGGCTGACAAATGCTCCAGCTACGTTCCAAAGGCTGATGGAAGCCATCATCCCTTCAGATCTTGCATTGGTCTACTTGGATGACGCGATCGTGTTTGGCCCTAATATTGACACAGTTCTCACAAAGCTAGAGAAGGTTTTTGAATGTTTGGACAGGGCAAACCTACAAGTAAATTTTAAGAAGTGTTATTTTTTTCAGAAGGAAGTATCCTATCTAGGATACATTATATCTGAGGCAGGAGTGAGAAGTGACCCAGAGAAAACAAGTACTGTTGTTGACTGGCCCACCCCCACTGACAAGAGACGAGTGAGGGCTTTCTTAGGATTTAGTTCCTATTACCGGCGCTTTATTAAGAATTTTGCAGAAATTGCTAAGCCACTGACAGAATTGACGGAAGGGTTTGTTGAATTTAATTGGTCAAAGCGGTATGAGAGTAGCTTCCAACAGTTAAAGCAACTGCTAACAACTTCTCCAGTGTTGGCGTTCCCTGAGTTTGAAAAGCCATTCATCCTGGATTGCGATGCCAGTGCTCATAGTGTTGGTGCAGTGCTGTCCCAAGAGAAGGATGGAAAAGAAGTGGTAATTGCCTATTTCAGCCGCACGTTATCAAGGCAGGAACAAAATTACTGTGCCACAAGACGTGAACTTTTAGCAATGGTGTTGAGCATGGGGCATTTCCACCAATATTTGTTTGGGAAATGGTTTAGATTGAGAACAGATCATGCTGCCCTCAAATGGTTAACGTCTTTTCACCGACCAGAAGGCCAATTGGCTAGAAACCCTCCAGCAATATAGCTTTGACATTGTACACCGAGCTGGTAAGAGTCACAGTAATGCAGATGGGTTGTCTCGCAGGGCATGTGGGAACCTTTGCAATTACTGCAACAAAAGAGAAGAAAATGATAGGCAGTTAAAGGAAGTTGCAGTCATTACATTAGGGAATCAAGAATGGCGAGGAAGGCAACGAGAAGACCCAGCTATACAGTTCATTTTGGAGAGAAAACTGCTAGGCACATTGAAACCAAGTGTAACAGATCTGTTGGACAAAAATGAAAAAACTCGCCAGCTGTTCAACCGTTGGGACTCGTTGGAAGTACATGGAGGGGAGCTGTATCATAAATGGGCGACTCCAAAAACATCATGGCTTCAATGGGTAGTCCCCACAGCACTCATGCAGGAGGTACTGAGAGAAAGCCATGATCAACCTACTGGTGGTCATTTTGGATACTTCAAAACACTTGCCAAAGTTCGACAGGATTACTTTTGGCCTGGAATGACCTCTGATGTCAGGGCTTGGTGTCGTACATGTCAGATATGCAGGAAATATAAAGGTCCAGGCAAGCGCAATACTGCTCCATTACAACAGATGATGGTTGGTGGCCCTTTTGATAGACTAGGGGTTGATATGCTTGGGCCATTTCCTACCTCAAAAAGAGGAAATAAGTACGTGTTGGTAGCAGTGGATTATTTCACACGGTGGCCGGAAGCAGTGGCCATTCCAGACCAAGAAGCTGAAACTGTTGCTGCTGCTCTTGTCGAAAATGTATTTAGTCGCAATGGGATACCTATCGAGATGCACACAGATCAGGGGAGAAATTTTGAAGCTAATCTCATGAGAGAAATTTGTGATCTACTCGGAGTACGGAGAACAAGAACTACAGCTCTTCATCCACAATCCAATGGACTAGTGGAGCGAATGAACCGTACACTTACAAAGTTTGTGGGAATGTTTGTCAATTCAAACCAGGATGACTGGGATGAAAAACTACCGTTGTTTCTCTTGGCTTACAGATCTGCTCCCCAAACATCGACAGGGTTCACCCCAGCCCAACTCATATTTGGGCGAAAACTCCGACTTCCTAATTCGCTGTTGCATACACCCCCTGTAGCCAAACCTCCCCTATCTACAGAATACTCCCTACAACTACGCAAATCTTTGGAAGCTACCCACTTATTTGCTCAAAACCGTGCTGGGCTTAAAATGAAGGGTCAAAAGGAGGCGTATGATCGGAAAACACGGTTTCCGCCATACAAAGTTGGGGATTGGGTGTGGGTTCACGATCCTAAAAGGGTTCGTGGTCGATGTCCCAAACTCCAGCCTCAATGGACAGGCCCTTGGGTGGTAATCCAAAAAGTAAATGATGTCCTGTTCCGAGTGAAATTAGGTAGAAAAAATCGACTTTTACATGCAGACCGCCTAGCGAGAGCCGATATACGGCCCGAGGACGGGCCTGAAGAAGGAGGGACCTGTGTAGGAACGTGAATCACCTGGTTGTCACCAATGAGTTTAGATTGTTTATACTAAAAAATCCTGTTGTTGTGTTTGAACTGTTGATAAATACAGTTATTGTTGGAAATTGTTCTAACTGTTTCTACAATATATATATATATATATATATATATATATATATATATATATATATATATATATATATATATATATATATATATATATATATGTGTGTGTGTGTGTGTGTGTGTGTGTGTGTGTGTGTGTGTGTGTGTGTGTGTGTGTGTGTGTGTGTGTGTGTGTGTGTGTGTGTGTGTGTGTGTGTGTGTGTGTGTGTGTGTGTGTGTGTGTGTGTGTGTGTGTGTGTGTGTGTGTGTGTGTGTATTGTAGAATATTGTTGAAACAAATTCGTTAGTCAACCATGCTGAAAATGTTAATAATGACTTTAATGGTATTAATAAGAAAATATTTATCTTGAAAAGTCAACAATAAAATTCTACTAATAAATCGATGAAACGTTGGGTGTGAAATATTGCTTCCTAGTTTTCGTAACATGAATATAAAGAACATTGAAATGTTTCAAATAATCGGAGTTTCAACAAAATCTTCAATCTGGCCATAAGAAAATAATGCATGATAGAGCATGCGCAATAACTGATTGGAGATTGCACGAATAGAACTGAAAATGATGCTTGATGGGATTCATGTTTGCGCATGAGTAGAGGGAAGTTTTAATTTGTATGGGACGAAAGTTATAGAGAACTATCTACTGCCTAACACACAAATTTCTTGAAAACGTCATCGAAATCGGTTGAAAACCTGTAAATGTTATGAGAGTAGTAAGAATTCGCGGAAAGAAGGACAGACACTCTGACACACGAGCATACACATACAAAGAACACACACACCCACTTCAGATAAACAGACACACATTAAGAATGGCGTAAAACGGAAAATTCGAGAAAAAATTTTGATTTCAGAGAAACAATGTTTCATCTCCCGAAAGTAAAAACAATGCTTCCCCTTCCTATATAAGTGGACTCGGAAGCAAAATAAATCCTGAAAATGGTTTATCAACCTCAAAACTTTTCAGATGGAAATTTAAAGGACTTTTATCGGAACCCATACAAATCAATCCACGGGAGACACTCCGTTGAGACAAAATCTCGGGCAGAAGGGAACTTCCTTTCTCCTATCGCCTCTTCGCTTCCCCCTGTGTAAATATTCATTCAGAGGGGGCGTAGCCCTCGACAAGATCCCCGACAATGCCGTAGTTTACGCGAGAAAAAGCCGCAGCGGCAACGACGGGTTTTTAGAGGTCTCTTGTTAAAACCGCGGGCTCCCTGAATCCATCCGTTCATTAGTCTCTTCCTAGTTGTTGTCATTTAGAAATACCGCGCACCTCCCTCGCCAACCCCTCTTTACAATGACAAAGGTTTTTTACTACTGAAAAAACTTCATTCCGGACTCAAACAACGGAGTTTTTATTTCCGTTGCCGCATTTTACTTTCTTTTTTTGTGTATGCATCCCTCCGCTGGCCGTTGAAAATGTTTCATCACGGTTTCCTGGGGTTGGACCGCATTGTTTTGACGTTTTTCATTGAGGCTTCGATTGAGGGGGGAAGGTGCCGCACAATATTCAATCTGCAAGTTCTAGTTTGATCACCAGTGAATTGGAAACTTCACGCTCGACATCATGAACGTAACGTAAACACTCGTATCTACGAGTAATGACAGTTTTACATGGGTTTCTACATTTTCGTATTCCAAAAGGTTTGATTGTTTTATTTATACTAGCGTTACCCCGCGCGTTGCTGCGCCCAAATTAAATTTGTTTATTGATCGTAATTTTAAACTGTTATTAAGAGGTGATTGGATGGACGGAAGCTTAGCCTTTGGTTTCTCCCTCCTCCTCCTCCTCCTCTCTCACTCCTCCTCCCTCCTCTTCCTCCTCCTCCTCCCTCCTCCTCCTCCCTCCTCCTCCTCCTCCCTCCTCTTCTCCCTCATCCTCCTCCCTCCTCCTCTCTCACTCCTCCTCCCTCCTCTTCCTCCTCCTCCTCCCTCACTCCTCCTCCTCCCTCCTCCTCCTCTTCCTCCCTCCTCCTCCTCCCTCCTCTTCCTCCCTCATCCTCCTCCTCCTTCGGTCTTGGCTTGGGTAGTTAATTTTGTAAACAATAAATTTCTAAAACCTGACACTGCACCCTTTTATGCCCTCTGGGTCAGAGCCCTTTGAACGGATTTGCACCAAACTTTACAGGAACAATCCTTGAATCATGCCTAATAATACCTGAAAGTTTCATTACAATCTGTCGAGCGGTTTCGGAGTCTATAGGCAACATACATACATACATACATCCTCTTTTATAGATATAGATTTCTTTGTTCTGCATGAAAATTCTCCCTTGAACGAAAATATCCATTCTTCATGTTTTTTGGTGTGCTCCAAATAAATCTGTGGTCAGAAAAGTTCTTTAACCAACAGTATAAAAGGGTATATAAGGTGCAAAATCATTGATTTGTGTTGATATCGAGTTCTTGAAATATGAATGGTTAATTTTTTGAATTTTTCTAAACACTGTTTTTAGTTACTTTATTAAATACTAAACATGTTATAATTTTATGATTTAATAATGATTAACAGGTCGTTTCATTTTAACTCATCTCCAACCAAAAACGAAACGTTTTGTCTCCCAATCGCGTCTCCCAAAAAACGTGACACTTTTCGCCAGTTAGCTCAACGCTGAAGCATGTTCCATGCTAAAATTGGTCAAAACATGAAGAAGATGTGTAATTGTACCCTTCATGAGTTCGTATGACATAACTATTTTTGTGTACAAGTATTTTACAGTAGACATTTTCGTTGTTTCAGGTATATGACAACCGAGTTGCTATCACTGCAGGTTGTTTAACAGAATGGCTTTATTAGTGAGTTGTTTTGTTTTCCATCTTAAGAGTAGTGTGCTATGGTTAGGTTCATTCTTGATTAAAAGTTAACTTCTGGTTCTGAACGCTGTAGGTGATTTTTCTTGAAGGTAAATGTTATTGCTATTGGCCAAACATTGGCGTAGTAACTCCTTTTCCAATGACATCAAAAGTATACTATCAGGTAGACTACCTATTTAACAATTTTATTTTATTTTTCTAGTTTTACATCATGAATGTAAAGAACCTTTTTATCTTTAACAATTTCGCATTCGTTAGGTATGTGTTTTATTAGGGATAATATTATTAATCAATGTTTTATTCAAATCTAATAGTTAACGTTCAGTATGAAGACCTTGTTCTGCAAGATCCACTTGGGGTACGAATAACAAAGATGAACACTATCTCGAGAGCCCGAGTAGGTTGATATTGAACGTTTCTATTGACCATTTCATTCCGATGTGGATGGAATGAGACTCAAAGCGTATTAAACAAAAGAATGCTGGAAAATGACAAAAGTTACGAAGGAGGGGGATACACTTGGAAAGTAAGACGTAGGTACAAGTAGTGATGTATAGAGAGCATGTAGAGAGAAGACGAGAGGAGGAAAAGGACTTCAGTTTCAATCAGAAGAGAAAATAAGAAATCAGGGACAAGAGGAAACTTTTATACTGCTTGTTTCCTTCTTGATCTTTTTACGATACTGTATCGCCTGAAGACGGTTCAGTCGACCATACTTACGGCCACTCGACAATAAAAGAGCACCCTCTACTCTGGCTATTGTAAACTTGAAATTGACGTACACAAATAACGGTAAAGTTGAAGATTATCTATAACGGTATGGATATTGAATGGATGTTTCTAATTGAGTTTCTGATTAAGACTTGAGTCAAAATACTACCTGCTTGAGATTTGGCAGTTTCTTTGTCTTCAGAATGTTTGAATCATTAGAGCCCATGTATGCATTTCTCCTTTGCGGTATTTCTAGACATTCAGATGATGCGGGGCGTCATCTGTCCCGAATTTAAAAAAAAATTGATCTTTTGCAATGGCTCCAAAAAGTTTGAAAAAAAAATTACGAATCAAATGAGATCAAAGTATCAACGCTACACGCTGATACATTTCGATATGGATATGATATAGCTCCCCTGGTTTCTACATGACCTAGTAGTAAACGATGCGTAAGAAAACTGGGAGCAACTGGGGAAACTGGGGAGCAAACTCAGCCGAGTTGTGGATTGATCCAGTGAGAGTCATAACAATCTAGTTTTATACATACGTAACGAAGCGTGTACGTAGGACTTCTCAGGGGAGTTAATGAAGGGAAAATTGGCCCATTGAAATATGAAGTCATGTGTAAAAAAATCACACCTTCCAACGTGCTGAACAATCTTTTGTGGGATGGGAAATAAGGAACTTTTATTCTTCATAGCAACGAGTTGTACGAGCAACGTTTGGCAACGGGTTAAACGAGAACTATTATAGAAAAGCGTGACATTATTTCTGTCGGATGAATATTTGGAATTGACACCCGAGCTAAAATATTTCCATCTCAATTTATTTTAATAGTATATCCTTTAGTATATCCTTGTATATACCGTAGTATATATACCTTCAGTACATCCATAATACATAGTACGGCCACAATGTTATGTCCATAATACACGAGACCAAAAGCATATCTGGAAGTAATACGAATATGATCATTTCTTTAATCAGTACAGATGAAACCGATAAACCTCTTGTACACGTCTGCGCAGCTGAGGTAATCAGTATCAAGCTACCGATTGTAAAGAAGAAATTTATCTCAGGGGGTCGCTCGTTTGATCAGGGCATCATGGGGGGTATCATGTGATTGTAAACCAGCAGTAATATAGAAATCGATTCTAAATACTAGTGCTGTAGGTTGGATGGGAAAGAATTAGCGTCAGAGCCCACACGCCCTGACTAGCCGTTAGGGCACCTGGTCATTATAATCCATCTGTCTTTGGGGATGCTCCATTTCAAATTTCAGCATTGTCAGAGGGTATGTTAATTGGCCGTTAAACATGAAAGGCAACTTGGTTATGTTTTCGCTCGTGAAGTTGATATTGTTTCTCATTGCGATTGAGACGCTATGTTTTGTCCGTGTTCAAACGTCTTTAAGCTCAGCTCGAAATTTTTAATAGAGTAAAATCATCAGTAAAAATATTAATTAATATATGTAATATCACGCCTGTATAAAGGGAAAGAGCAAGAACCCAGGGACATTGTTTTGAGAAACAGCAGTTTTCAGGATGTCCCTCTGAAGCTAGGTCATATAGACAGGGCTTCATTAAAAGGGACGACCTGTTGGAATTGATCCAGAGGGATATGGGACATCCCAAGAATGAGAAAAAAATAGCCGTATACAAATTCGTTTCAGACCGTTCTACGAGTAAGTTTTCAACTGATTTTGGTAATTTACGTTGTTGGGGAAGAGGTTTGATATCGATATATCGCTATATTTTCAACAAATTTCTTGTAAAAGCTGTTTATACTTTATGGTTCTGAAGGTGGAAGGGACGGGGAGCCTGTAACACGCAAAGGTGGTAATGGAGATGGTTCATCAAGGCAAATTCCGATATATTCGTAATTATCACCATATTAAAGTGAATGCAGTCCGTTCATAGGGACGTTCCTGTAATGCATGCATTACTTACCAACATATTTACTTGTTTCAGATTGCAATATTCTCCGTCGTGTTTCACTCTAGTTGTATAACATTTTTCTCGGCTTATTTTGTAGAATTCCGTTATTAATTTGGTTGATTTAAATATGTCTTTAGTCCTATGAGTTTGTTTTGGAATTAAGAGGTATAAATTTGGGGGTTTACTCCTTCATCAGTCGGACTGATGGTATAATTGCCACACTCATAGAATGATGAAGCCTGTGTTTCACTCTAAAATATCTGTCAGCTAGGTATCATGCCAGAATGTTGAAAAATTGCTTTCAAGATTTCTCGATTCAAAATTTCAACTAACCCTTAACCTGAAGACATTTGTTTCTAGGATTGATAAAGGTGTATTCATGACAAAGTTCTATAAAAAGCTTATCTATCTTAATAGGCTTAACAAAGTCCCTCTAAAATTATAGGTCTTCTTAAATACAACAGTTTTAGAGGAATAGTGTGCAGCTATTTGTTATTCGTTATAACTATTTTATAGCGTGTACTTTTCTGTATTTCAAGTCTACTTAGAGCCACGAACTATTCGGGCTGCAAAGATGTTGTATATTCCACAAGCACTGCAACTTAATTTTGTAAACTTATTGTACACAGGTAAAGTTTTTCTGAGTGAAATTAACGGCCCTGTTTAGTTAAATAGTTTTTTTTTTTTTCTTTTAAATCGATCGGTGAACATAGTTCTGGTCTGCTATGGAATCGAATAATTATAGCAAGAGCGATGACTGAATATTGCCTAATATAATAAAGTTTCCAGCAGTTTCTCGCGAGCCCATATTGCGTTCACCTCAATCATATCAATGTCATCGATTCCAATATCAATATCAACACTGATGCGGACGACCTCTCCGCTCGAAGAACTAACGTCCCAGAATAAAGTAAACCACTTGGAGCTCAATGAATATTAATGCCCACGGTCATTCTTTATTGATTCAGACTGCTTCACCATTCGCCATTAGGCAATTACTCGTAATCAACATTCTCTCAAGTTGCACAAGACTTCCTACACAATCGATCGCAAACTAACGTCTCGTCACCATAATTCCTATTACAATATGGAAATCGCATATTTAGAACACTTGAGGTCAACCTTAGATATATTTTGAACCAAAGTTTTCGAAAAAAAAAAAGAAAAAACCGCTGCTGATGATTACATAAAGGTTTTATTATTTATGTATTCCATAGCCATTATACGCAAATCTATGGTCTATGTCTGTGTATGAAAACTCTCATGATTATTGAGAATTCAGTAGAGATCAGGTAAATAAGCTGAATAATAAGCTGGTGATATCAGTGTTGTGCAAATCTGACGCTTCCAATGGTCTTAATATTTGGCGAAGTTCGCAGAGGCAACATATGAAAACCCGCCCTTTCAAAAACGGTTGTTAACCGATTATCCTTCCATCCAACAGAAGCATCCCCGCTGTTTTAATCGAAATCGGTTTAGTTGTTTCGACATTACTACGAATAAATTCCACTTCAACCCTCCGAAATGTTTAGATTCCGTTTCTGTCTCAATATTAATACCAACTCGTGGAATGCTCCTGGAATTTTTTATAACCACAACTTGATTGGCGTTTTTTTTATTGCATTCTCCAATTCAGATGCTTTTCACCTGAGCTACGTTCAATTTTCATCACGGATACATTGTATTGTACAATGGCCCATTAAATAATGAAAATCATACGGGCTTGGTTCGTTACCCTATTCATTAAATTGTTCAGCCTGAAGAATTTCATTTCCAACGCCAATTTTGTTTTACTGCTGCACTTATCTCTTCTTTGCAGCAAAACCTGCGCTCCTGTCTGGCACCGAAGCAATACAGAATCTACTTTCTGAGTCAATAATAAAAAAATAGAAAAAAAAGAAAAAAATTAAACATTGGAAATCAAAAATGAAGTTTTGACACTTTACGAGTTTTTAGGACATAGTTTTGCGAACTGATCTACCGTGTTGCGATCCCTCTGTAAAACCATTCTCAGTAAATCAACACTCAGAACGGAACGCAATTGTGCAAGAGAGAACAATTGAATTTTCAACTTAAAATTTCTTCCCGTTCCTTCTAAAAGTATTTGCACGAATTCTTCCCATATCGGTCTGAAACTTATCTTCTCTGCACAGGTTCTCAACATGCTTAGCGAGCGGCAAACTTGCAAAATTACACTAGGGAGACAGTAAAACTGAACGATTCATAGAAATAGTTGATAGTTCTTTAGGTAGTAGCAGAGAAAATGTCAAGATTGTGGGAACGAACTTCCAACTTAATATTCAATTGAATTCAGCAATCCGTTAATGCTATTGATGACCGTATGGGACTTCAGACAGAAGGTATCTCTAGGAGAGAACGATTCTAATTGAATTGAAAATGAAACAGCGTTTAAGATCAATTTGAGAAAACGATTCTGGAAATTGGATGACTATTGATTTTATCACCCAACTTCATGATCTATTTTTTGTCTATTCGATTAAGATTAAAAACTATCATGAATTATTCATAACATTGTTTTCTAGTTACGAGTATAATTTCCCGAATCTAATTAAAGAGACCTAGTCCTTCATAATTTCATTATTCATGTATCATCTGTACGTATTCATTCATTTTTACTGTTGGAAATCATTCGAATTATGCATTTTCTTAATTACCATATGTACAAAGTTGATAAATGGCCCTTAAATCGATAGTTTTTGGTCATAATACCAATAAATATCGACTTCTCACGAGGAATATGGCTCTGGCATCGATTTTTCCTCAACAGGACCTAAATTAATTCTTCATTTTTAGTAGTAAAATCTATTAAGCTGTTAAGCGGTCGAATGGATTTGTTTTTATTCGATTTTGTTATTCTACTCATGTTGAAACGTAAACCAACAAATTTTTACGCGAGGGGGGGTTGTTAATCGTGTGTTTTTTTATGGTCGATTACAAAGGTTTGTTGTTAAAAACAATATACCAAAACCGTAATATGCTATGTTACCCACCTATAGTTGAATAATCAAATTAATCTGTTGCATTTGTATGTGTGTGTTTAGTTAGCACTCATCTACCATAAATAGTAGGTTACTAGTAGTAATTTGATCTTCTTCGAATGAGCGAAATTCAAGTGCTTTCATAACATCATCCCACTGGGGTGGGTTTTCTTATGTACGTTAGTTGACACAAGTCTGAACATATCCGCAATCATCTTAAAGAGTGAAATTTCTTCCGCGAATTCCCAGTTTGAAATATGGATCAAGTGCCCCAGGGCAATAACGCGCGAATCTGGCGTCACAGTTGCCGAACGCTGTGAACTGGAACGGATGCATGAAACTGCGAAAGCTAGTTTATTAGATACTTGTTCGTAAACAACTGAGCTGGCGTGATGTATAGCGAATTCGCAAGGCGGCATAGTATGATGCATTGAGGCTATCGTGGATGACAGACCAGTACTTTTTTATGCTCTCCGTAGCAAACTGATATCAAGTAGAAAGTCGCGAGTGATTCAGCTTCACTAATGTTCATGAACTGTAAAAAACAGCGCGATCGCTACATACTTTATTCGAGAATCGGTTTTGTGGACTGGTATCACTATTCTTATTCCTCCGATGTATATAGGCGTCGTGCATTGGCTGGAAACGAGAGCGCTCTATCGGCGAAACGCGGTATGATGGTGGGTACCTCCCCACGCATAAGGTCCTAATTTCCTCTGACCATTTTCCTCCTTGCTCCAAAGAAAGTTTTCTTTCTATTTTCAGACAGGAAGAATTTGTTTGATGACACCCTAGTCATCGCACTTGAAAGTGATGAATGATGACAAACCTGTTGATCTAGGTTGTTATGAAACGACGACAGTGGACAGTGCTGTGTTGTTGACTGAATGGAGATGTCTGTTATAATTAAAAGCACGTTTTTTTCGATCAAATCACCTAAATTTTGTCCGGGAAAAGGATACATGAAAGGAAAGAAGTATTTGGATGCAAGGCGAATAAAGGGGTACTGTTAACGGTAAAGAAAGGCAAAATCTTCAAATCTCTTCAAATAGATAAAGACTACAAAACAAATATATGCTTGTTTAAAACGTTCTACATACCAAGCACTTAGCCACCGAGGGTATTTGGTTATTATTAGGTATTATTACATTGGGTGTAATAATTAATGTGAGATTTTTTAGACTTACTTTTTTTGAATAATAGCAAGAATCTATTTAAGCCACCGATAAATTTCGGTTGAAGTTCTGATATAATGATATAATGATTACATTTTGATAAATTTTGACGTCAGAAATATGCAATCGGTTCGCGTATTGACATAATTTGAATAATCAATCATTGTTCAAACATGAAAATTCATGACACGCCTGTCAAGAGGGTGCGAAGAATATTTTGCTCAATCGAATAACATCATAAACCTGTGGGCAGATTTACTAATACCTACGAAGTGTCTGGCATTTGAAAAACGGGAGGTTCTGTCTTTCAACTATGATGATTTACCTATTTAGTTGTGATATGTAAAGGGTTGCCTAGCTATCTCCTAGTCATTGCTTTATGAAACAATCTAGTTCCTTCTAAGAAAGCCACAAAAAGTATAATTGAGAAGGGAAAATATAACAAAAAGGTGGAAAGAGACAACTGCTCTGATACCACTTAGTTTCACTCAGCTAAGAAACTAATATTATTGCCATTTTATGTCATTGCTATGGCACATAAATTAAAAAAACGCCACGGAAAATTGCTCACGAAAATATTTTAATGATTTCTGCTTACAACCGAGTCGTTGCTAGAGAAATGGTACTTCGTCGTTTTTCATCCCCCGAAATTCGTTGACCATTCGTTCGAAAGCTCTCGATTTATCCAACCATATTATGTTAACTACTGCGAAGTGCGTGGCCAACAAGCTGAGTAATGAGGATGGTTATTTGAATAATTGTGTACACTCAGGTGATCATTCTCAATAATTGATATTGTGAACATGATTGCAACCGCTTGTTAATTTCTGATGATTTCATTGAGCTGGTGTTTTGATGATTTGATTCATAGCAGGTGATCCGAATATTGCGAGAACGGTTTGATTTGTGAAGCGGTGGTTAAATAATTTTAATAGGTAATTTCTATGCTTTACACTCTAGGAAGCTGTAATTTCGTATGTAGCCTTTTTATTTGACGATGCCTAGGGTCCGTATCAGATGAGTGGCTCTTAAAGCTAATTTCTATGTTTTACGCTCTAGGAAGCTGTAATTTCGTATGTAGTCTCTTTAGCACATTTACGTGACGATGCCCAGGGTCCGGATCAGCTGCGTGGCTCTTAGAGCTTGCATACGAGTCTGCAACACATACTTGTCTTCAACTAAAGACATAAAGTGTCCCAATGTGTTGCAGACTCGTATGCAAGCGTTTTTTCATACCTACTACGAATATAATGGATCACATTTCATTATGAATGAGGAAGGGATACAGAAAATGTGAGGTAAGGAGAAAATTAGCTTCTACTAGAAATAAATTTCTAGAACACTGTATGACCTACCTATTGTATCTGCATAAAAAGAAAACGGTGTTTTAACAACGCGAAAGGAAAAAATGGTAAAACTAGTAAGTACAGGAATAACATAAAACTGGTAAATTGGTTTAAGTAGTGGAAGATCTGTGAAGTCTCGTTAGAGAGAGGGGGGGAAAATGTGAATATGTGAAGAATAGGAAGACAAAAATATTTCGACCATTGGAGTAGAAAATGAGGGTATTGGCTTAAAGAGGTTTGAGAATATTATGGAAACGGTAATCACCTATTAAAGGACGAAAACGAAGTTTGATTGGTAAATGATATTCCAAACGTGTCCGATCAGCGCTACCACCCAATTTCCAAAAGTAAATAATGATTATAGAATAACAGCAGGTGAAATAGTTTTGCTCTAGCTCGATGTTCTATTGTAAGAGAGAGAATAGAACGAGTGTTGAAGGTGGAGTGTTATATTAGCTCTAGTGACGGGTACCATCACAGATCCAGTGTAGGTATGGAAGACAATATGGAAAAAATCCTCTTAATTGGAGAATAGAAAACAAAAATTCATACGGAATTAATATTCCGTTATATTGGAACACCTACTGAGAATAGTTCATTTTGAGGTGATTAATTTCTTTCTTAAATACGGGATGCACGTTCCCATGATAACTTGGGAGAGGATAAATAATAATAAAATAAATGAATAAAATAAATCATAATAATAATGGGGTGGAATGGCAACACCGTTTAATTTTACAACCTGAAGCAAAACTCTTCGCAGATTTGTTAGTAACGGTTCAGTATATATCATTCGGGAAAGAAAAGTACCTAATTGGAATTAGTTGCTGGGTAACTACCTTTAAATACATTTTATCAATTTAGTTTATATGTAAGGTTTTGTATAATTATAACACAGTAATGTAGTGGAATTAACTTGGTATAAATCAATGGTTAATGTTGGAAAGTGAATCGCGCGACAACTTAGGTCAATTAGGACTGGTTGGCCCCAGTCAACCATTTGTACCTCTCCTTTTTTTCAAATATAATCACGCGAAGTGTGTGAGTCTGTCAATAAATCGATATTTCCGAAACAGTTTTGTCAATGTGTTTTCGCCAGTCTAACCTGCTAAAAGTTAACAAAATAATAACTGATGATGAAAATAAAACTGATACTTTAAACTTATAAATGGCTCAGCCTGAAGCTGTAGATGTAAAGTAGGTGAATTTGTGAGTTAATAAACGGTGAACGACCGGACGGACTATATCGTCACCCTTATGCCATAACCACGAATGTGCAATTTCGTAGTTATGAGAAATCAAGCTTGAAAAATTCAAATGACTTCGAAAAATCAGAATTTTGTTCAAGTGACTGAACAACCGGTTATTATTAAAGCCCACTTCACCAAGTAAACAGTTCTTTGATTACGGAGTGGTTTGCTAGGCAATTTTAAGTTTTTAAGCACTTTCGTGCTTTAGGCATCGCTTGATTACAAGAGAGGATTCACATTCGTATTCGCACAACTAGTTAAAGGCAATTATTATATAATTTGTCAACTATTTCAGCATGTTTTGGGGGTATGGCAAAATAAATAATGGTATCTTACGACCAAATGCACGTTTTTGTCCAGACAGATGGTACCTAGGTACAATCATAATGCAAGGGGAAAGTTAGAGGAGAATAATTAAATAAACCAGATAATACGTATTTTTATTCTCACAAAATCTAGGAACTAGATGGATTTACGAAAAGGAAGTGGAACGATGTAAAATTAAAACTTTTGAAACTCTAGGTAGAGGAAATAATAATTTCGCTGGTTTTCCGAAGTAATCTCATCTTCATCTGACTCTGCAAGACAGCCACAAAGAGTTTTGTTGTGCTGCAGAACCTTGTAGAATCGATGGAATTCTTCAGGGATTGTCAGGTCCCTGCACATTTTTTGGAGATCACTATATTTTGCCTGAGAAATTGGAAGTTCTCAGCTGTAGGCTGGAGTTAAATTTTGGTTTCAAGGTCGACCTTTCTTTCTGCAACTCGTTTCCTTAAAGCACTTATTAATTATTAAAAAAAAAACCTTTTCTTGGCAGTTTTCTCTATATTGAAACTAGCACACGTTTCTAAACGGAATACTGCCCCTAACTATTGTAGCCGAGAGTTTTTTGAAGGATTTTTTCTAGCAAATCTAATTGTTTGTGCGCATCATTCAGGCACATAAACAGGCACACTCTTTGCAGTCTGTTCAATTTTCGAATGCTTGGAGTCACACTACATCTACGTGTGACCGGTTTCAAAGAATGTATGATTGACGGTCTCTAAAGTGGGATGTTGCTTCAAAAGTTCTAGGCACATTGCAACAAAAATCGAATACTTCTGATATCCTCCATAACTGACTGATATCATGCTTAGTTCCGTAATGTCAGGTCTTGACATCACGTAATATCCATGAAGCAATTTCGTTGGAGCCTCTATTTCCATTGACTTCCGGCCATAAATAACAGGTATCATCCTGATTTTCCAAGTCGTAAACGGTTAAATTATTAACTGCTGGTTCGCGTAAATAAAATCTTTGGTCTGGTCCCTGAGAAGTAAGTTAACATTGTAACTCTTTATTTTTCAAGGAAATTGACAACTTTTGTTCTTAGGAGCAACTTAGGAAGTTCCTTTTTTTTTCTCTTTTTTTTTTTTTAAATCCATTCCCTGTTCACTTTCATGTTGGATGAGGGACAAGGACAATGTGTTGAAACGTTGAAACCATCTGTGTGATCAAAACTGAAGACTGAAAACTAATCATGGTGGAAGCGC
This sequence comes from Adelphocoris suturalis, assembly GCA_030762985.1. Lineage (NCBI taxonomy): Eukaryota > Metazoa > Arthropoda > Insecta > Hemiptera > Miridae > Adelphocoris > Adelphocoris suturalis. The sequence continues at coordinate 113,550,803 of CM061040.1, read as the reverse complement.
GAATGTGAAAACGCCATAAGTACTGGGAGGTGACGCCAAATTCACGAATGTGGCACATTCGCGTAATTGGCATGTTAGCAACGAATCATGTTTATCACATCCGTGGATGTGGATTTCGTTTTCAACTGGTCAGTAGGTAGTTAGAGTATTATCGACTTTTCCACTATATAGTACCCATCATATTTACACAGATAGCACCAGTAACTAAAAAATGCGAAATTTGTACATTCGTGATTTTGGCATAAGGGCGACGATATGTCTTTGTCAAGTGGTGTTACCGGTCCAGCTGGAACAAGTTGGAACTACACATAGATGTGCAAGCGAAAAATTCGAGCATGATTATGCACTACTGGAGCGGTTCCAGTTAGCCGTTTCCTATTTACTTATAGCAGAATGGCTGTACAATTACTTCTCCCATCATTCCGCTTTCGTCTGTATAACTTTTTGTTCACCTAATGGCGATTCCAGGTCCAAAGAGAGAAAGTGGCGGTGGGAACTTGGCCGTTCCTGGTGGAACAGATATTGAGGAGATGTAGTAATCGCTCCAAAATGTATTCGCTACTCGTTCTTTCTGGTATTAATCTGAATTTCATGCTTCCGTTACACACCATTTGGACGCATACTGTATAAATTCTTAGACAACGTTTGTTTACCAGTCCCTTCTTTCGAAAGTTTTGAACACATCGACAAGATCTGCCTTTCAGCCAGGGCATTCGAGTAGGGCGGGGGGGGGGGCTTATCTGGTCGTGAATGTTTTTCTGGAATGTTGTAGACTGCGTAATTCTCGCAGATTAGAGAGATTTTTCGCCCGATTAAGACAAAGCTGCGAGAACTTTTTCTCATAATAATATTGTAAGGGGCACTCACGCTGTTTGAAATGTTGAAAATTGAGACGTCTTAAATCATTCCTGCTTGAGGTGTTACATTTTGAATCCTATTGGAAGTAATGCAATGCACGCTGCTCAGTCAGATGATATGGTACTGACATACCATTTAGATTTTGGTAACATTATGACTGTTTTTCAATTTGTCACAAATTCTATGTTGCCTAATGCATAAGCATTAAATTAATAGCTTCGTCTTCATTTCAGTGTATTCTACTTGGGATTTCTAGTGATTCAACTAATGAATTGCAGCAAGTAGTGTGTAGTGTTGTGTTGAAATTTTTATTATAATTTCAATTGTATAATCCATATATTGAAGCGGTTTTATACAATAAACATCAACGATACCACTACTACTACTCCAAGTACTTCGGCTGTTCAGCTGTTTGACAAGATCCTTCTGCTTGGGTTGATAGAGAAAATGATCTGGTTGACATGATTGACCTCTAGGATCTCCCTTAGCTCTTCAATAAAAGACCTTACAACTATTTCTTAAGTTTATAAACCAACGCTCACGTTCAGCATTCAAATTCAGCATAACATTTATAGTTGAGTATTCACTTTCAGCGTGAGCTCTGACTCGTTGTGTGTCTATTGACAAATATTTGTCCTAGTTCTATTTGTAAATTAATGCCATGATGCTTACTAATACCTTAGTTTGCCTATTGGAATATTCCTGTAGATAGAACATGGATGGTAACATACTGTATAACATACATTATTTTGCTTTGTGTCGTCTCAGAATGACCTGGGGGCACTTCTCATGGTTTATGCATTCAGAAACGCTTTATTCCGAAAGAGGGGGCGCCTGCGTTTGACACCTCCATGATGAATGGCTCTCTTCAACGATGACCATCTTTGATAAATCGGTCCCTTTCGAAAAGCATCCACCATTTACCCGCAAAACATTATTTTGATGAGGGAGACATGTTTTTAACATAAGCTCAAGCAGACCTACACGGGATATTTTCACTTTTTTTTTTTTGCTGCTGCGGCTATTAGGTAGATAGTAGAAAAAGTTTTATATTGAAAGGGTTTCATTGAGCCCACAGGAGAGAAGTAGGTACATTGTCCCATATGTAAGGTAGGACCTAAGTATTTTGAACTCACTCTCAATAAAGCAATGTGAACCTACTCCGTTCTTCCTCGTTCCTGAATAATCTATATGCTTATAGAAGCATATAATCATATTACGTACGCAATATTAACTTATGAAAAACCACTTTAGGATTACTACCGGCGAAAAACACCCAAGAAAATGGGAGGGGATGTTGTTATGTCAGGCTAATCAACAATACATAAGAATTTCATCGGAGTCGGACATCGGTATAGTGTTCTGACCATTAGAAGGATTTACAGATGTGCAGATCGGTAGATCCGAAACCGAAACCGTTCAGGACAGCCTAGAACCACCATGAAATGAGCAAAGAAATGATGAGTTCGTTGGACTACACATTTTCATAAAATCCCATGAAATTTGCATAAAAACCACGGGAGACATTTTTACGTATCTACCTAGGTTACTCATTATCACATTCGTCTTCGCAGTAAGCCAGCCTGTTTACCGCCACATAAATACGTTATCTAACCTCGTGGATTGTTTATAGTTCATCAATAACTGCGTGTAGCTCAGCTGCTTTTATTTTCGGAGCGGTTCAGGCAGCGGAAAATTTCAGCATGAGTTGACATATTTCCAGCGACTGGCGAACGATTTTTCTACCATAAAAATGGCAATGATAAAGGTCAGTATATAACAACGATTTGGTTGTAAGCGAGAATTACAAAATTTCCACACTCCTAAAAAGTTTTTAAAAAGTTCCAGTCATGGCCGTAAATGGTGATGCGAAAATTATCGTATTGAATAATGGTAAATTGTTTTGAAATTTGAGCTTTTTGAGTACAAGGAAATTGTTAACTATTAATTTTATGGCAAAAAACGTATTCTAAATAATAATCTCCTATTCAAATAGAGATTTTGAATTTTTAACTTTTTTTGCTGTTTTTATCGATTTTTTAGCAAATATTAATGCATTTCAAGTACAGTTTTCAGCATAATTTTGTACATAAATTTATGAATGTTCTATTTATAGTTAATACATTTTATTTAATCAATATTCTACCAAAAAATTTAAATTTAACAATTTTTAGCCGTTTTTAGGCATTTTTAGTGATTTTTTTAAATTACATTTTTTTAAATTTGACCATTTTAATGTGCTTAAAAAGTGCTGGCCAACAAACTCATCCTTTCTTGATTTTTTGGAGCAAGAACGGAATTTTTATCTCTATCCTAAGGAAAGTTATCGTCTGGAATGACACATATATAAATAAATGAATAAATACATATGTATATACATATGAAAAAGCGTTTAACTCTAGAATTCGTTTCAGAATGCCTCAAAACGGATTTCAATGGAGGAAACTTCCAAAAATTTTGATTTTAAAGTTTTCTGAGCCAAATTCTACGAAAATTCGGGGAAAAAAAATCACTTGTGCCCGAAGGCAACGATAATATTTTGTGTCATTGTTTGTGTGTCGTTGTTGCTTGTCACTGTCTTGTGTCATTTTTTCGTGACTTTATTATGCATCGTTATTGAATGATTCAACAGTGTGTTTTCGCTGGAAGAGGGATTTTTGAACTTTACAGGTACAATTGTACCTACCTATTTGACACCCTTAAATAGATGATGTTATTCGTTATACCCAATGTTATACCCAGTTTAAATGGTTTTTCAAATCGTAATGTTCAATAATTTAGTCCAGTTCATTACACGGGCCTTTGGGGGACAAAAACGCTCTTCTTAATGGTTCATTAGCACACCTTGAGAACAGAGAGAATTTCCGAGTTGTTAGAAAAGTAAATATTCTTCCCCATTTGTTTGGTAAAGTTGATAAGTTAACATTGTTATGAAGAATACTCTATTCGGAAAGTAGGTTTCCAATACAAAGGAATAAACAATTCCGAAACTGGTTTTTAGTACCTTCTACGTACTGGAACGTTAAATGAACGTGTCAATGTTTTTCTTCCCGAAGCTCTAACGGACTTGTTTTTTTCTAGTTCAATATTGAAGATTAATTCGCATCTCGTCGATGGTGAAACACGAATCTGAAATTGCAGTAGGTTTGTACAGTTCAGAATCAGAAGTAGGTTTATATCGTTATTTATGAAGTGATACGTCCTGAATGTCTCTTCACCGGCCCATCGATCGGTTAGGCTAATAAAAAGCACTCGCACATTCTCCCATATTCACGTTAATTGAATAACGGAGAATCATGCAGAGATAGGCGTAAAGAAATAATGGTAATAATCTTAACAAGTAAGTAGAGGTAGAGGTGCCTTGGCTTTTCCGTTCCTTTCAAAATGTCCCGAAAAACTAGGCAACGGTTTAAAAGAGAATTCTGGAACAGCCCCAATAGGTATACAGTTCTTAACTCTAAGTTTCAGTCATGCAGCATGGTAGTATAAGCCAATTTTCGTAAATGTTATTTTACTATTTTACAATATTATGAAGTTTGAGCACTTTCAGTACAAAGAAATTGTTCACTACCAGTTTTATGGCAAAAAAACTAGTTCTAAATAATATTCTGCGAGATAAAAAAGACTTTAGAATTTTAGCAATTTTTTGTATTATTTATCGAGCTTTCAGCAAAAATTAATTAAATTAAGTACCTACCTCTCTGCATTTTGAAATTTTATTTTTTTACTTTGGCACATAAACGAAAAAAGCGTTAACAAAAAGCGTTAAGAAAAAGCGTTTCGGTTGTTAGCATGAGTAGAGAGTTTTTGTATTTCTCGTATTGGTGTTTCTCGTAAACACGAAAACAAGCTGTTAGAGCGAGCACGATGAATGCTAACCTTTTTGCATCGATTTCTCGTAGCGTTTTCGTAAGCCCGAGAAGAAGAGAACTCTTACAAAGACGTTAACGTGACTCTTGTAGTGAATCACTTCTCAAAACTCAATTGTCACAGTAGACAATATCCAAAATATAACATGAATTAAGAAACAACGACCACTTACCTCTACATCACATGAAAACGATTCTGCCGTGAAGAACACGAATCTTGAAAAGGTGTAAAATGAACCTTGAAACGAAATCTTGAAACTGGAATGAACCTTGAAAATGTTAAAGCTGAAATATTCGATATACTTCGAAAGCAAGAACAAAATGCCGCTAATGACCTTTCTGGTTGAGATGCGGGGAAAAAACACGAAAGAAAGACAAATACAAAGGTTAAACCAACAACAAAATACGGCACGGGGAAAATTCAGGCGATTTTGTCGGGTGTGTATGTGTATCCATGCCAACTGCATGGTAGTTGCTAAGTTATTCTAGAGTGTTATCCTAGAGGAAGGTCAAGTTTTCGTCTCGTAATTACGATTCCGAAAAAGCTGAGCACGAGTAAAGCTGACTCTTCCCGTTCCGAAAAGCGTTTCCACGTTACGAAAACCTCTTCTCGTTTCGGAAAGGCCATTTTCGTATACGAGAAAATGAATACGAGAAGTACAAAAACTCTCTAGTATGCTTTAGCCGTGACCTAACTACCGAAAAATGTCCCACAAGAGTGCAACGAAAGTAGCGCCAATAATTGTGATGATTTCCGCTTACAACCGAGTCGTTGCTAGGGATATGATACTTCGTCGTTTTTCATCCCACAAAATTCGTTGACCATTCGTTCGAAAGCTCTCGATTTATCCAACCATACTATATTAACTACTGCGAAGTGCGTGGCCAACAAGCTGAGTTATGAGCATGGTTATATGAATAATTGTTTACACACAGGTGATCATTCTCAATTATTGATATTGTGAACATGATTGCAACCGCTTGTTAATTTCTGATGATTTCATTGAGCTGGTGTTTCGATTATGTGATTCATAGCAGGTGATCCGAATATTGCGAGAACGGTTAGATTTGTGAAGCGGTGGTTAAATTATTTTAATAGGTAATTTCTATACTTTACACTATAGGAAGCTGTAATTTCGTATGTAGCCTCTTTAGCCTCTTTCTATAATAAAGTGAATGTTTACTCGCGAGTTTCTATTAGGAGATCATCATCTCACAAGAGCTCAATCGTCGTGATCATTTCTATAATAAAGTGAATGTTTACTCGCGAGTTTCTATTAGGAGATCATCATCTCACAAGAGCTCAATGGTCGTGATCATTTCTATAATAAAGTGAGAGCGAGGAGCTAAAACATGATTCCATGTTTTAGGATTGATGGCAGAATGATAAACAGAGTTCAGAGGCCGATGGGGGGTCGGGTTCAGAGAATCGACGAGGAGTGAGTCGTGTACGGCTAAAGCATATTCATGTTTTTTAATTTTAGCCGTCAGGCTCAAAGGAACTGTGTTTTTTTTTTCTGATGATTTCCGCTTACAGCCGAGTCGTTGGTAGGGAAATGGTACTTCGTCGATTTTCATCCCACAAAAATCTTTGACCATTCGTTCAAAAGCTCTCGATTTATCCAACCATATTCTGTTAACTACTGAGAAGTGCATGGCCAACAAGCTGAGTTATAAGCATGGTTATTTGAATAATTGTGTACACTCAGGTGATCATTCTCAATAATAATTGATATTGTGAACATGATTGCAACCGCTTGTTAATTTCTGATGATTTCATTGAGCTGGTGTTTCGATGATTTGATTCATAGCAGGTGATCCTATGTAAAGTGGGCCAATCTGACCCTCGCCTGTCGTCGATGTATGTAAGGCAGCCGATTCTGACCCTCGCCAGTACCTGTGACTAAAATCATATGACTAAAATTCATGTGATTCGGTTGAAAAATATAAATTCATCAATTTTTAGCCGTTTTTAGCCATTTTTGGTCATTTTTTTCAGCATTTTTTTTTAAATCTGACCGATTTAGTGTGCTCAAAAAGTCCTGGTCAACGAACTCATCATTAGGAAAACTTCATTTTTTGGCGCAAGACAGAATTTTTATCTCAATCTTAAAGGGAGTTATAGTCTGAAATAATACAGGGTGTCTCGACTTAAGTAAGTAAGATTTCAGGGATCGATTTCACAAGTAATTTGCAACAAAAAGTGCCTCATGGAAATTTTCTTTTTGGGGCCTTGTTCCCGACTTATTTCTTTTCTAAGATTTTTTTCTTGTTTTCAACCTTACGTCACAAATATGGCTATAACTCCCAAATTTTTGGAATTTTCTCAAATGTGAGGATACCGTTGAAAAGAGCGTTAAATTTTCTATCTTTCTGATGTAAATTACAATCTTTTTTATTATTTCTTGTTAGTGGAAAACATAGCCAAAGTTCAATATTCGAAAAAAATGTAAAAATTGTCGACTTTTCTAAGTTTTTTCGCTTTTTGTACGGAAGTTTTTCAGTAGGCGCTCTTCAAGAAAAACTTCCTCAAACGGTCCTCCAAAAAAATTTTTTATAGGAAAGTTTTGGGAGAAAATAGCGTTTGAATGACAAAAAACATGATTTTGTTGGTCAAAATCGACGTTTCATCTGTTTTTTTTTCTAATATTTTATTATGCAGAGCTGTATTCGATGATGATGAACCAAAAAAAAAAAAAAAGATAGTGTCTTTACCTAACTCATCGTCCAACTGCCTCATCTACTTCGGAAAAACTAGAAAATTATCGGAAGGGCAGGCGGAAGAATACGATCGGCTACCTCAGTCAATTGTGCTTCAAAATTATTCCTCGGTTACTCATCTTTCATTTGATACCTAATAATACGGGATGGTTTGGCAATGAAAATGCTGTTGTGTATCGGAGATCGCTCGTGTTATAAAAAAAAAAATTAATTACTTCTTAAAAAAATAAATCAAAGCAGGTTCTCAAAGTGCCTCCCCTCCTTCCTGTATGCATACGCGGCATCTCTTCCTCGCGGATCGTGTGACGTTATGTAAGGTCTGTGCATTCTGCATACAGAAAGGAAGGAGGCACTTTGAGAACCAGCTTTGATTTTTTTAATTTTTTTTTTTTTTTTTTCAAGGAGTAATTATTATTATTTCTTAACACGAGTGATCTCTGATACACAACAGCATTTTCATTGCTAACCCACCCCGCATTATTAGGTACCTACTCAAATGAAAGATAAGTATCCGAGGAATAATTTTAAAGAACAGTTGACTGAGGTAGCCGATCGTGTTATCGTATTTTTCCGCCTACCCACCGATAATTATCTAATTTTGCTCAAGTAGATGAGGCAGGTGGAAGATGAGTTAGGTAGAGACACTTTCATTTTTTTGGTTTATTATAATCGAATACAGCTGTGCATAATGAAATGTTAAAAAAAAAAAAAAAAAAAAAAAAAAAAAAAAAAAAAAACAGATGAACCGTCGATTTTGACCGACAAAATCACGTTTTTTGTCATTCAAACGCTATTTTTTCCCAAAACTTCTCCATAAAATTTTTTTTGAGTAGACTGTTGGAAAGCGAGGAAGTTTTCAGGAAAACGAAGACAAATTTACAATTTTTACGTTTTTTCAAATGTTAAACGTTGGCCATTTTTCTCACTAACTAGAAATTTAACGCTCTTTCCAACGTTATCCTCAGATTTGAAAAAACTCCGAAAATTGGGGAGCTAGAGCCATTTTTGTGACGCAAGGTCGAAAACACGAAAAAAATCTTAAAAGTTCCAGTCATGCAGCATGATCGTATGAGCGAATTTTCATAAATGGTCGTATTACATTTATGTTAAATTCTGTTGAAATTTGAGCACTTTGGGGACAAATAAAAATTTTATTATACATTTTATAGCAAATTAACTTTTTGTCAGTAATATTCAAATGAGCAAACGATTTTGTGGATTATTATAATTTTTTCAAGTGTTCCTATCGATTTTTAGCTTATTTTACTGAAATTTAAGTACATTTTTCAGTACAATTTTGTGCTTAAATTTTTAAATGTCCTAGTTCATGTTCGATTAATTTTTTTTCGAGTAGCATTCTGCTAAAAAATAGAAATTTGTTAATTTTTAGCGGTTTTTTGCCTTAGTGATTTTTTAAGTACATTTTTTGAAATTTGACCAATTTAACGTGCACAAAAAGTGTTGTCCAACGAACTCATCCTTTCTTTTGAAATGCTTGATTTTTTGGCGAAAGAACGAAGAAGTAGGTATAAAGTAAATGGTAGAAAAGTGTGATCTGGATCGGAAAATCTTAGTAGTTTTTCTTATCATCTATGGTTTAGATTCTACATATAAACTAGGGGTTTTTTTTTTTTTTTTTTTTTTTTTTTTTTTTAAGTACTTACAATTGGTTTGAAAGTGGTGGAGGGTCTAAGATTTTCCGATCCAGATCACACTTTTCTACCATTTACTTTATACCTACTTCTTGTTCCATTTAGATTATACCTATTTCTTGTTCGTTTTAGGTACCACATGATTAGGACCCAGCCCCTGGGTAGAAACGTTGTGGATTATTATGATTAAAACATAATTAAAAAAACCACTCAAGTCTAGTTTGGTCAAACTCAACCTCCAACTATATACACTTCCTAGACATATCCAGCACTCAGTATATATATATATATAGGTATATATATATATATATATATATATATATATATATATATATATATATATATATATATATTTATATCACTTATTGAAAATTACTCTATAAGAGCTTGATTACAATCACAAAATTAGAAAAGATAACAGAAATAACGTCACAAAACTATTTTTTATATTTCGGCTTTTTGCCTTTTTCAAACTAACAAAGAAATTGATTAATTGTAGGGAATTTGTTTGCAACGTTGACAAGGAATTTTGGTAACTTTGGATTTAGTTTCATCGTCTTATGTTGAGGCCTGGAGGATCATAAGCACCCAAAACGTTGCTATGTGCTTTTTCGGATTCGTGAAGCAGTCTCTTGTTTTCGTGGGGTCTCATTTTTTTCAAAACTTTTATCCCGAAACAGTCATCAAACGTCGCGTTATGGGTCGTGGCATGTCGGCTTACAGGAAGGTCTTCGTTAACACTCACCACAGACGCTCGATGATTGTTGACCCTAAAATTGAGTTGGGTTTCGGCCTTCCCTACATAAAATGCAGGACACTCTTTACAAATCAACTCATACGCACACATTGGTGTCTGACAATCTGCTGACCCTTTGCATGTGTATGAGTTGGGATTGTTGGGCGATCCGAAAATTTCCTCCTCAATAACCAAAGGGCAAACCTTGCAACGGCGCTTCTTGCATGGGTGCAACCCTTTGCTTGGAACTGGTTCTGGTTTCTCTGACCGCCTGTGTGAGAGTATGTCTCCAAGTGATGAGGCCTGACGATATGTTAGTGTTGGGGCTTCTGAAAAAACGTTTCGTGTTGTGGGGTGGGAGGATAAGATTGGGAAGAGATCTTTCAGTAATTTATTCATTCTCTCGATCCCAAAGAAGAATGTCGTGGTTAATTGGACCTTCTCGCTTTTATTGCGGATTGCTGGTCGATAACCAACATGACATGGTTCCAAGCAAAGGGTTGCACCCATGCAAGAAGCGCCGTTGCAAGGTTTGCCCTTTGGTTATTGAGGAGGAAATTTTCGGATCGCCCAACAATCCCAACTCATACACATGCAAAGGGTCAGCAGATTGTCAGACACCAATGTGTGTGTATGAGTTGATTTGTAAAGAGTGTCCTGCATTTTATGTAGGGAAGGCCGAAACCCAACTCAATTTTAGGGTCAACAATCATCGAGCGTCTGTGGTGAGTGTTAACGAAGACCTTCCTGTAAGCCGACATGCCACGACCCATAACGCGACGTTTGATGACTGTTTCGGGATAAAAGTTTTGAAAAAAATGAGACCCCACGAAAACAAGAGACTGCTTCACGAATCCGAAAAAGCACATAGCAACGTTTTGGGTGCTTATGATCCTCCAGGCCTCAACATAAGACGATGAAACTAAATCCAAAGTTACCAAAATTCCTTGTCAACGTTGCAAACAAATTCCCTACAATTAATCAATTTCTTTGTTAGTTTGAAAAAGGCAAAAAGCCGAAATATAAAAAATAGTTTTGTGACGTTATTTCTGTTATCTTTTCTAATTTTGTGATTATATATATATATATATATATATATATATATATGTACTTGATTGTGGACACTGTGCTACTGCACTATATAATAATTAAAGTTAAAGAAATTTTTTTACAGAAATAAAGAGGAAAATGTTTTTGATATTTCGAATTAGTCTTTGTCAAAATTAGAAGAAGAAAGAGTGTTTTTGGAATATTCCCTGGAACCAATCTTGTATCCAACGTTTCATGGTTGTTATGTTGGAGTTACTCAATCATTGATGTTGAGTCCAGGAGGCCGATTTGAGCCCAGTACCCACCTATGGGCCCGTTCGGACTGTTGAAGTAGCCGGTCGTTCGTTTTTTCAGGAATCTTTTTCAACACCTTAACACCGTAACATTCGTCAAAGGTGACTGCTGGACCGTGCGTTCTTGCATGCAGCTTTATCTGTCGTTGCTGGGACTGAGTCAAGGAAGCTCTATGGTTGTTCATCCTTAGATTCAGTTGGGATGCCTTCCCCACATAGAAGCTCCTTGACTGATCATCTTCGCACTTCTTACAAATCAGCTGGTACACGCACATCCGTGACTGGCACTCTGCTGACCCTAGGCACCTGTACGTGTGGGTCCCCAAATAACACCCACAAATTTTTATTTTCAAATATTTGGAGCCATTGCAATAGCTTTATTTTCTAAGAAAATTCGCTAATATTTTCTAAGAAAATTCGCTAAAAGAAATAACTCGGAAACGAAGCCTCTAAAAGAAAAAGTCTAGGAGGCACTTTTTGTTGCAAATCATTCCTTTTTGGCATTACCGACACTTTCTTAATATTTTTATCTTCAATTTTAGAGATGTTCACCACACTTTTGAAATCAGCATTAAACTATCCATCATCAGACCCCAGTGTCCAAATCAACAATCACCATCAGGGGGATGACATTACACTTGAACCGCTTACGATTAAAAAAAAGTTTTCCAAATCGTCGTTTGAAAAAGAAAAAAAAAAAAAAAAAACCCTCAAACTGTTCAGTACTATTACTCATTTATTAGAAGAACGTATGAGACGCCGTCTTCTGGACTAATGTAAGGTTCTTTAAATAATAAAGATCATACAATAAGTATCGCTGTTGTTTTCTTGACCCTTGAATACAGTTTGCAGTAGAAGGAGCAGAGGCTGCAGAAGGAGCAGGTGGCATTTTCGATTTATCACATCACAACAGACTGGAAGTCTCCTCCTGGTACATTTTTTAAACTGTATTCTGAACAGTGATTCTGTGTGTACTGAACAGTTTGAGGGGTTTATTTATTTATTTATTTTTTTTAAACGACGATTTGGAAAACTTTTTTTAATCGTAAGCGGTTCAAGTGTAATGTCATCCCCCTGATGGTGATTGTTGATTATGGACACTGGGGTCTGATGATAGATAGTTTAATGCTGATTTCAAAAGTGTGGTGAGCATCTCAAAAATTGAAGATAAAAATAGTAAGAAAGTGTCGGTAATGTCTAAAAGGAATCGGCGATTTTCTGTATTTCGCAAAAGTGGAATAACTCAGAAACGAAGCCCCAAAAAGAAAATTCAAAGAGGCATTTTCTGTTCCAAATTCAACCTAGAATCGAAAAAAGCAATAAAAAAGAGGGGTCAAGAGGAAACCGTAAGTTTCAATCAATGATTTGAGACCCTAAAACATGGAAAAATAAAAATCGGACTTCCGCATCGTGAAGCTGAGTTGAAATACCATTAAAAAGGTCCAGTTCAATTTTTCGATAGCTCGCACCGTAAGGCTGTAATTTCCCGATGGGCCCATTTAGATGGGACACCCTGTATATATACTCGTATATATATATATATATATATATATATATATATATATATTTCAGAATGCTTCAAAACGGATTTAAAGAAATTTTTCGAAAATTTGGATTTTAAATGTTTTTTTGGAGTCATTGCAATAGGTTCGTTTTTGCAAGGCGGAGACCAAAATTTATTTCATTCTTAACTAATGCTAACGGTAGGAAAGTAGTGGCAGGTTTTTATGAGTGAAGTAGAAACACCTTATGATTTTTTATCAGTGTTATCAGCGGAAAAACTTGACAAGGGCCACCAAATGGGAAGCTAACTTAAACATTAGTATTTCTCACCATGAAGTTCATGGTGGAACGCAGATGATCTCAAAATTTGGAGTTAGTTCAATTCTCTTAACTCCGAGAGGTCGCTTGCCCACACGACAGCTCTGGATGGTGAAACCCGCCTTTAGTGGGGTAAGTGGATTAAGAATAGGTGGGTAAGTAAGTTGCTGTGTGTCTGCCAATGTATCTCTTGTAGCAGTTTGGGAAACAAAACATTGTGTTGCGTAAGGTTTCCACAAAGGGAAGAAAACCGTTCCAAGAAGCTAGCTGTTTCTGCGCGTGAAGTACCCTTAATGAGTTAGGTAAATGGGTAAATGTGTAGCGTCTGTCTGTCTGTCCCTCTTGTAAAAGTTTGGGAAACAAAACAGTTCAGTGGGTAAAGTAGATAGCTGGTTCTTCGTCTATACCGGAATTGTGAATGACGACAATAACGGTAGTGGTTTGGGGAAAAACCATATATTGTTTAGTGGAGAAGAACATAGCTGTTTTTGCCATTGATAATGAAGATATGAACTGCTTGTATATTGGTAGGCGAAATGCAGTCAGATTCGCAGGAATGTCTTTTCACAAATTCCCAACGTAACGTTTTACGGTAATAATACATTCAACAGTCCAAATAGTACAACTACTTGTATGAGGACACTAACTTACTAACTTTCAAACGAAATCGCTGAAAACTCCTATAGTTGTAACAATTCAATGGTTTTTTTATTAGCTGACTGTTTGGTTGTTGGACCTTAAATATCTTGGAATTTTCAGTTCGAAATACCGGTCTGAAGATACAAATTACATCAGAAACCTGCGTTCTAACGTTTTTGGACATCCAGAATTTCATATATTTCCAGTAAAGATCCAACTTTATACGGCGGAGCCAACTGCTCACCTCAAATATTCTTCAATAAAATCTCGACTATACGACGGTGTCTACATACAACCTACACGTTGGGGAAACTCTGGCATAAAAACTATACACAAAACAGATTATTTCAAGGGGGTTCCTATTCGACGAGACATATCAGGCACCGCTGGCCTGTTTGATTTATCTCCCTGTCGTCAAGCGCTCCCGCTATAGGAGCGCGTGCCCCGCTGTAAATCACAGTAGGATTAGACGCGGGACCGCCATCTGAGTGACGTCGATTGAATTACAATCTTGGGCCGGGAATTAGGATCCCTTCGTGATGGCTCGATTTGAAGCAGCATTTGAGCCCCCAATTTTTCGTCAAACCCTCCAACTCGGGAGGCTTTCAAAAACATAGAAGGTGAAAACTCGTGAAAAGCCTTGAACGGACGGCTCAATTTTTCTTTTTAGAAAAGAAAAAACCTTTAATCTTTAAACTTTGCACTTTCAAATTATTCTCAAGTACTTAATGCCGACTCAAGGACATTCCTAGGTAATATGTTTGATGTTATGTTGTATTATGTTAGTTTTATGTCTCACTACTTAGAAAGGTTGAAGGAATTTTTGAAACCACATAATGTATTACACCCGCCGTATTTAATTCTGCTTTTGATCTTTTTGTGAGCAGAACCATTCAATTTAATGTTTATTTACTCTGAACTGCATTAAAAAATAACCACAAATGGGCCGAGATTAGACAGTTTCAGGATTTCATTTCCCCAACTTTGAAGACCGGGTTTCAAAAGTTGATTTTTTGGACAGAAAAAGTGAGACATTTGTGAGTTGTGAGGTTTACTTCCTTCGTACTTATCAGAATCAGTTTTCCTTAGAGACGCATTGTGTTGGGTGTCACGAAACGAAGATGTTGACAAGATATTACTTGCAGAAAACGATACTGTGATGTCAATCGTAATTCTTTCTTACACTTTTAAGGAGAAAATAATTCGGATTCCAAGCTTGAGTGTAATCAGGTCTTTGAGCGGGGGAAAAAAACTATTTCGAAGGCTCAAAAAATGTTAATGATAATAAAATTATCGGTAAATTTCTTCATGGTAATCCTTTTTAGAGCGATTTGGAACGTTATATGTTTCAATCCAGACGATATTTATTTGCAGAATCGAGATTTACAAATCCGATCTTTGGGCAAAATATTATGTTTTCCAAAAATAAGGATGTGATCGTACAGCATTTCGAGTACAGTAAATCGCCTAGTTCTCTGAAAATCACTAAAATTAGTATTTTTAGCCTAAAGAAGTAGGTAATAATAGGGAATGTTGTTATTGTTCCTGTTGTTGTCTAGGAGATGTTTCCCTGCCCTAGAGAGCCACTTTTTTGTCTAACGTGGTCATATTGTCCATGATTCTCAGGCACACTAATGGGTATACACACCGGCATAAACTGACCAAACCTTAACATCTTGGGGTGATTGTTGTCTGAATTACCGTGATGGACGATAAGTTCTTAAGATACCGGACAGATTGGTGAAAGTGTCACTATGTGTTGATAGTGTTTGCTGTTTGAATGTTTTGCAAATGTTTACCAACTCTTTAAAAATCTACCTACTCTGAATCTTCCAATGACAGGAGTTGTTTAAAAAGCGCAGACACAATCATGCTGCTTGACTGGAACTTTTTATGGACACTAAATTATCGTCAAAGGCCTGCTATACTTTTGATTATCCCTACGGATTCAACTGAGCGTGAGTGTGAAGAGATATTTGAAACTTCGCCCAGGACCAGCGCCCCACTTGAGTTGAAGCGGAAACGCAGCGAAGGAAATCGGCCGACGTCAAGTAGAGGAACGCGGAAGGGAAAACGATATCGTCAAGTGGATGGAAACATCGCGATCGCTTTACTGTGACCACTCATCCGTGGAGCAAATCCAGTTCTCAGTAGGGCTTTGTCTCTATTGACAACCTTCTATTGCTTGAAGAAGTATCGGAACGTGAACAACAAATTATATCGTACGAAATAATCAATGATCACATCCGAGTTATGGGTAGAGTTGTTGAAAAGATGTTCGTTGAAATGAAGAGGAAAAATCGACAGTCGCTACTTTTTCGAAAGTTTTTCCATAACAAACTATTTCGAAGGAAACCTGAAAATTAACCCTCATACAAATTATTTAGATACTGTCAGGGAATGCTGAGAGTCGGTCAATGAAAACTCTTATTTTTTCACCAACGTTTCGTGAATATATTTTCTCATCATCAGGGCTTATTGATAAAATTCATGGTTTCACTCAAAACTCAGTTGGTAATATATAAACTTAGAATTAGAAGTTTTACGCAGTTACTATGTTACAGATACGACTTCATGTACCTACTTTCAATTTCATAAGTTGAACCAGAAGGTCACCGCAAGGTGATAAATTTTTCACGGAATCATATGAAACCGTAGGTCTTATCCTTAATCTATAGGTCCTGATGTTGAGAAAATATATTATGGAAACGTTGGCGAAAAATAGGAGTTTTCATTGACTGATTCTCAGAACTTCTGATATTTATAGAAGAACGGTCAACAATACTCAATATTACATAGATAAATACTAGAAATTTGGAAAATGTTGCCGAAAAATCAAGAGCTTGCCAAAAAAGGAAAGAACATTTCTGAAAAAAAAAAAAAAAAAAAAAAAAAAAAAAAACGCTGTACCGACTATTATAGCGTATTACCTTGGCCAATGTAAGAAAACATTTATTGGTTCACCTTGATCGATTGGCTTACCCACTCCATAAAGTCGAATGTAATTTTAGCGCTCTAAATTGAAAAGGAAGGTCAGTAGCGCATGCTGTGAAAAATACACTTCAGTAAAACTGAATTCGCGAGAAAACTTCCATTACGAGAAAGTAAACACCATTGAGCTTCACCTATGAACAGTTGATTTATGGTGCTTTCCTGAAGGGGCGGCTCCTTTGCGTATAGCTCCGCAAACGTGCGACTTGCAGTAACAATGAAATGGAAAAAGTAACGTAAATAAGTTCAATATTTTGATAACAAAATTATTACGTTTAGTTTGGGCAAATCTTCCGTGTTTGACACATTCATAACTGACCAATCTTTCCGACAGAAAATTAACCAATTAAGTTATTCAAAACACAATAAAGTAGTCTGGTTATTAGATGGAACAGTTTAAGCAAGGGAACTAAAATACAATCTTGCTGAATCCGCGTACCAATAGCTGATTTTCATCTTATTAATACATCTCAAAATTGCTTTGTGATTCACAGTCACACAGAACTTTTTTTTATCGAGCCCTATCAAGATGAGAAAGTATTGGTTATACCAATCCAGGTGGTATCATTCCATTAATTAAAATAGAATTTGTCAAAATCCTATGAATAAATACTATCCTTTTTGAGGTATTTTCTTGACAACTACTATCTTTAGAAAATTCCATCTCCTGGGAATGATTGACTGAAGAAATGCCATTATTTTTGTCCATGAATTCATCAGAATACTCGAAGAAAGTAATTTTCTTGAATCCAATTGACCTAACTGAGTAATTCTTGGCTAGCGAATCTGCAGGCTGTTTACCGTTCGACGTCCTTCGTTTGCCAGGTTTAAATATACCATATTCAGGCCGAGTAACAAGGTTCATTTCCATGATTTACCAACGGTCCGAGCCGTTCATCAAGTACCGTTCCGACCGTTATCATTAATGATCACGTTTTATAACTTCTAAAGAAGTTTATCAGCGGTTGTCCTGTTCTTTCAGTGGGTTAGGACTTTAGAACTCGTCTTTTCTGTCCGTTCTGTACATTCTGTACTGAGTTCATAAAGTTGAGGAAAATACTGATTTCTCTGACGAATATCGTTGAAGCCCAAACGCGCTGGTGAATAGGTTGCAAGGTGACTTCCCAAAACGCTTCCACCCACTCTAACCGTTGCGATCACTGTGAAATAAGAGACTGAAAGCAAACTTGCCGGTATAAAAATATAAAACGATGCCCGACAACTGGTGAAACTTGGAGTGGCAGCTGGTGAAAAAAGAACCCTCTTCCTGCAGGTTTGCTTGGAGGAGACATGCAAATTTCGAGGGCGTCTTTACGACCCGCCGACCTCTACATCTCGGCCCGTTTTTTAATAGAATCCTCCCTAGAGATCTTGATTCTTAACGCAAAGACCCCTTCAAAGTTTTCGCTCTTAGTTGGGAAACGTATTGTTTTCTCTACCATGGATTAGCAAGATAGCGTTCAAGAATTTGCTAAGATTTATCATTGATCGACACTCAGCACTTCATTCCAAATAATTAACCTATACTTAATAGTGCTTAACGAAATTATTGCCCGTTTATGCTTGGTATAGTTGGTATAGGCACCTAGTGTTGAACCCCCCCCCCCCCCCCCCCCCCCCTCAAACAACCTTATACAGCACCCTTCTATTAGGTCAACAAATTATGAATTTCGTAACTAGGTGATTTCATTAGAAAATCGCGTGCTGAATCTCAAGAAAACTAACCATGTGATATATCAAATTCTGGATGTTTCCCGACAGTTCCATGTTGTTTTCATAGAAAGTGATAAGAAAGTTACTACTCGATCATCATAAGAACCTCCATCTACTGTCACATTAAACTTTGTTGATTTGTCTTGAAGATCTGTTGATTTTGTCTTGAGCTAAAGAGACCATAAGATCGATCATTAGTGATCGGTAAATGAGAGTCTAAATTTAGTCCCAGTGGCGATGTTTCCACGGAAACCCTGATAGGTGAAATTTAACACTGGTGCGCAATTACCTTTGAAACGGCGCAGCTCTTTTTGTAAATAAGTAGGTAAATAAATACAAGAAGGCAAGCTCTTTGCTTCCATCTAGGCCTTAAGACCTGATGGCTAAAGGTAGTCGGAAGGTGGAATACTCTTTTCCTTCCATCTAGTCTTCTGATTGTGTTAGCTTCAATATTGTATGTTTTGACACTTTAGATTATTAACCCTACTCAACAAAATATTACAAAAATATATTCACACTGCAATATAACGAAATAGTTTCTATACCTATGTAACCAAACGTAACAGCTCTAAGGCCAAACAACATTCCGATACTTTAGTGTCATTGTTTGGTAGTTAGCTCCGGAGAAAAGCGTGTTTCACGCTAAAGGTATGAATAAGTTTTTTTGGAAGTGAGTCAATATAGCCTCAATATGCTTAGCATAAGTAGTATTGGTGCCGCACCCCCTCCCACCTCATCTACATATACCACCCTTATATTCAGTGCCCTTCAATTTAAACAAATCAAGAATTTCGTAAGTCATTTTATTTAATAATTACGTGCTGAATCTCTAAAAACCAATCAAAAAACATAATCAATCTGTAATCTATCAAAATTTGGTTGTGTCCATTACAACTGATTGGAAAGTTTATATTCGATCATCATGAGGACATCCATCATAAGGACTTCTATTTGTCACATTAAAGTTTGTTGATTTTGTCTTGAATAGGAAACGTTGAAATCTTGTAGGTAGCCTATTCACTCCTGTGGACTGAATGTCGAAGAAATCCTGTGAAACGCGTCAACCGTTCGGGATTCGGTTCAATTTAGTTCGAGAGGTCGTTGGGGATTCAAAATCATGGAAAACGCCTTGTGAGTGGCCACTTAGGAGACGAGAAGGGTCCCACCGGACTCCCTTTGTCCTCTCGGGAGCTTGTCCAGCCTCGAAACTCCAGAGTTAATGACAGCACTTGACATTCAGCCGCGGTCCGTCTGGACGGAGAGGACGCCCATTGTCTTCTAATGCAGAGGGAAACACAGGTCTCCGGGAGGACTGGGAAGCCCTCGGACGGCGGATGATCAAGGCGCTTGCGGTGAGGAGCTGCCCTGGATGAGCCAATATACGACGAGAACGGCGGATACCAGAGAACACACTCGCCGTTTTCCTATGTAAAGCTCCCGGCTTCGGACAATTTTGCGAGCCATCAAAGCCCGGTTTCTGACCGCAGTGTGTGGACTTGATTTGCATTTCTGCCCGGTGCCGCTCAATTTTCCGACCTAGACTCTCGACCTCGGATGTTTAGCGCTTTAGTGTATTGTCCAACTATATTAATACCCGAACTTCTGCGTCACTGGACAAGAACTCAATTTATTTAATCCATTAGTGAGGAATGAGATCCATTGAGAGTACCAACCCCATATTCTACATTTCAGGTATGAATGAATGATAATTCACATGCAAGTATAAGAAGAAATCATCATACATACATCAGAAAACGAAATTATTCAGGTAATTACATCAATACCTGCATAAAAAAGGAAAATTAAAATACCTCAACAAACACATCACGTAAGATAGAAAACTCAATATTCAATTCCTTTTAAACATAACATATAATTTGACTGTTCAAAATTAATTCAAATTCCAATGCCCGCGTTATGTTAAGTTCTCAATGTTAAGTTCTGAATTCGTGATATACCGCGTAGTTTACGCTGATTCACCTCTTGTGTCAATCAGATACAAGCAAGTCGGCAAGTATCAAGATGAATTCGACTTGTTCAACAGCTGTGAATTACATATACCACTTCGGTTTCATTATTTAGACGTCGAAATCGGCGAATTCACAATAGAATAAAAGTAGTGAATACATGTAAGCGGATATCGATTGAGTTGATGGTGAAATGGGAGGGAGTTGCGAAAAGAGACAACTATGATAAGTTTCTCGAACGTAAAGCAAACCATGGTATAGACGGTAAGGAAATCGAAATCCCAACTACCACCAGTTTGGTAAGCGGCAAGAAGTAGCTCGAGTTAGGGGGGAATAAGGAGCGAATTAGTTACAAAGTAATCTGAATATCCGTGAAAGTAGTTACCACAGTACTGGGTACTAGCTAGCCACAATATTGGTGTTGAGAGTTGATCACCAGGGGACTTACTATACTCGACTGCTTACGTGGGACTTATATGCGATAAACGGGTGTGCAAGAGTCGAATTATCTGGAAATAGGGGGTATCTCCGACTCAACGTTACCGCTTTGTCAGTAGAGAGGAATCACATAGCTTACTATTTCTATCAAACTAGAAGCAGTTAGTTTACGGGGAAGGTATTCTGGGTAGATACTCATCACGAAACGTTACTTGGGGCCTAGTTTCTTTCTATGGTAGTATAGTTTACAATGGTTTACCACTTTTTTCTTTGTATACCAAGGATGATTGATGAGATAAACTGTACAGCTTTGTATAAAAAGAGAGACATGATGTATATTAAACAATGAAATATGAAGAAAAAATGCTGGGGACATTCCAAGATAAATTGTGTGCAGAAAAATCAACCAACTCTTGATTTTTTTTTGGTAGAAGGCTCTACAATCTGCTCATCTTGGTCTGCTTCTGAATTTGCAACCTGAAACCCAGTAAGAAGAGTTAAATGTGCATGAGATGATGATGTGAGAGAACCATTATACGGATAAGAACATGTAGGTATGAGAAAGTAGGTAAGCGAGCAGAAAAACAACGTATGAACATGACGACCAATTCATGTATACTATTGCAAGGTATCAATAAAAACATATTAAAAAGAATACAAAAGTGCAATCTCACCTGTCTTCTGGCTGTCTCTGTTTCTTCAAGGTTTATGACACCGAGATCATCAGGGTCATCAAAGTCTTCTTCGAGGGTGGAAGTAGCACCATTCAAGTATTCGCCATGGCAGTTGTGACAAACGCTTGCACACATTATTCCTGACTTTCAACAACCACATCTGTTCCCACATCCACCTGTACATTAGCAGCAAATGATAATCACCAGGAGCAGCAAGACAGCACGTATTTCGAGTGTACCACCAATTTCAATTTTGGCTTGGGAATGAACTTCCTCCTGTACAGTAGTGGGGTTGGAAGTTGGAGAGCGATCGGCTGATCACTGTGACAACAGTGGATCCAGCAGCACCTGAAGCTGTCCTCAACCTCATTTGTTGCAAATGTACAGGTGGATGTGGGAACAGATGTGGTTGTTGAAAGTCAGGAATAATGTGTACAAGCGTTTGTCACAACTGCCATGGCGAATGCTTGAATGGTGTTACTTTCACCCTCGAAGAAGACTTTGATGACCCTGATGATCCCGATGTCATAAACCTTGAAGAAACAGAGACAGCCAGAAGACAGGTGAGACTGCACTTTTGTATTCTTTTTAATATGTTTTTATTGATACCTTGCAATAGTATACATGAATTGGTCGTCATGTTCATACGTTGTTTTTCTGCTCGCTTACCTACTTTCTCATACCTACATGTTCTTATCCGTATAATGGTTCCCTCACATCATCATCTCATGCACATTTACCTCTTCTTACTGTGTTTCAGGTTGCAAATTCAGAAGCAGACCAATATGAGCAGGTTGCAGCCTTCTACCAAAAAACAATCAAGAGTTGGTTGACTTTTCTGCACACAATTTTTCTTGGAATGTCCCCAGCATTTTTTGTTCATGTATATCATTGTTTAATATACATCACGTCTTTCTTTTTATACAAAGCTGTAAAGTTTATCTCATCAATCATCCTTGGTATACAAAGAAAATACACTGCCAAGGAAATGGCAAATGAGCTTCCTCGTGAACTTCATAGTACGTCACCATTAAATTCCAGAAAACTAGAAACGACCGGTTCTGGCATCAGGGAATTAATAAGGTGGGAAATTGGAAGCTGAATGGTACATATAATAAATGAAATTAATAAGGAAAATTTTGATTTTAATATGGGACCATCCAGGATGTAGTCCGCATGTTCCCTGAAAATTTCGTCTAAAACGGATCAAAACTTTCGCGCATGCGCCTAGCGTACCGCTGCTGATGATCGCTATGAATGTGATACGGGACCTCAAGAAACCTTGCCCGCATCATCCCTGAAAATCTGACCGAAATCCGTTCACAATTGCCTGAGTTATGACCGAAACAAGAAAATTTTGTTTGCGCCTGCTCAGAGGCTACCGTTGATTCGATCATGAAGGAACTGATAGGGGACCATGTAGAGCTATACCCGCACGATCCCTAAAAATTTGAAGGAAATCGCATCAAAATTGTGGAAATTACGGCTGTGGCAAGGACCGTAACAAGAATATAATTCGTTCACGCATGCGCAGAGCGTATCGCTAATGCAATTATGATGATTGTCTTATGGGACCTCAAGGGACCCACATCATCCCTGAAAATCTGACCGAAATCCGTTCAACATTGACCGAGTTATGACCGTCACAAGGAATTCACGTTAGCGCCTGCGCAGAAGCTACCGTTGATTCGATCATGATGAAGTTGATAGGGGACCATCTAGAGCTTAACCCGCACGATCCCTTAAAATTTGGTTAAAATCGGATCAAAATTGTGGAAGTTATGGCTGTTACAAGGAAATATGGACGGACAGACAGACAGACAGACACACGGAACCAAATTTGTTCAGGAGGCTCTGAAACGCAAAATGCGAGTGGAAATTTTGATTTTGGAGCAAAAAAAATTTTTTCATTTCGAAAGTGAAAACAAAGCTTCTGCTGCCTTGCAGTCTCGGAAGCAAAAGTGATAACCATTGTAAACTATTATAAGAAATGTCATATATTGTACCGCGCTAGCGCGATTTTTCAAAAAACGCTATCATTTAGCGCCCTATAACTCGGTAACCATTAGGAATACAAGAAAAATGTCTATAATCATTTTTGTTGCAAATTAATTAGGCTTCAATTATGTATACGGTACTCTTTTACCTCCGACCAAAGGTTCTCGAGATATTAACAAAAAACCAAAAAAAGTGACCTGTTTTCGCTAATTGCCGCTAGAGCTCGCCTCATATTTATGAGGACTTTTGGTATATTCATCCCTAGGTACCTTTAAATAAGTGTGCGAAGTTTCAAAACTTTCGGATTTTTTAGGAGGTTGGGTCATTTTTTTAGGTTTTTTGACTGGACTAAGTGGTGGGACTTTTGGGTGAAAACAAGGTAAAAACTGCTAGATAATTGCTGATCCAATGGGAAATAATATATGATGACTTAACTTTATCAACAATTGCGAGTTGCTTTGGTGGAGTCGGCTGAAGTAATGAAGGCGAGCTGAAAATTTGTTTATACAGTGTTACTCCTATGAGCCGCAAGTTGAAGATTAAACTCTGTTATGTGTTACCTTACTAATCACTCAAGGTGATTCCTCAATTTTTTGTTGTTCTAGTTCCTTCTTTTGACTAAAACTCGGCGAAATACTACAAATTTCACAATTATTAACCTTTTAGTATTTCAACGATTTTTTAGTACATTTTTTGAAATTTGACCAATTGAGAGTGCTCAAAAATGATGTCGAACTACCGAAACCCATCCTTTCATTTGGAAAGTTTAACATTTTGGCGCAAGAAAGAAATTTAATGGGAGTTATCGTCTGGAGTGGCAAACAAACACGCACGCACACACACACACGCGCGCGCGTACACACACACAAAACACACACAACACACACACACACACACACACACAATACACACACACGTATATATACATATGGAAAAGCGTTAAACTTAAGTTCGTTTTAGAATGGCTGAAAGCGGATTTGAATGAAGAAATGTTTCAGAAATTTTTATTCAAAAATTGTTTGGGCCATTGAAATAGTATCATTTTCTACGTCATTGTACCCAAAACTCGTCTCCTATAATACGAAAACTTTGAAGTGCGAATTAGGCAAATTGCTCCATTTTGGCACAAAAATGAACGCGACCTCCATATTTAGTATTCGGCACGAACCTAATATAAAGTTTATACTTTTTCTCTACTCACCCCACCTAGAAAGTATATTTTCAATTTCCTTTAGGTAAAGCCTAGGCAAGATCTTTCAAGTTTCGCATAATTATTTTCCAACCGTCTCAAGTTAATATCTCTCCAAGTTGATTGAAGTCGGATTTCTCTACCTCAACCTTTCACGAACCTCTCCGATAAGATCTTCTCCTATTCAACTTTTTAATTAAAGCTATTTTCATTTTTCTGCCCTCTTCTCTCGCCCTTTTCTCTCTTCCAGACGTGAAGAAAAAAAAGGGGTATTATAACTTGAACTCCTTTTTTCGCTTCGGAAAAATTATTTCCAGATAGGGAAATCAAGTTAGTGTCAGTGGCGAAGATAGAATATTCGTAACGTAGTTGGGGGCCGCTCAAGGGTTGAGGCGAAGTTGCTAAGACTTTACTTGATACCATTAACTTTTCACAGAGAGGAAATTTCTGGCGAGCTCCTCTTCTTCAACAGTTTGGTAAATTGAAATATAAAACCGACTCTTTTGAAGAGAAAATTAGCATCCGGAATTGAGCAGTTTACAACGCAATTTAATGTACGTTTATCTTGAAAGCATCAGGTGTACGTAGTGCATTAGGTGTACATAACCAGGAAGTTTCCTCTTTGATTCATCATTGCCTAAAATAGGAGGTGTTGCCGAGAAGGTTTGCACTCGGTTCCGTCTCAGTAGACTTAGATTTCCTGATCAAGTTCTGGAATTTTGATTTTTTTAAATGATTTAAGCCGCACCTCAATCAAAAGGTTTATTAGCGCCGCTGAACAAGTTGTCCAAAGGGATGCTGCAAGTAGGACGATTGTAAAGGGAACCATGTTGACTTCCATGACTAAACAGAGTGTCATCATGAACTCCACTAGCAAATTGGTGGGGAAGAAGCGAGGGGTTAAGCAAAGACCACTGTTCAGCCTCTACAACGGATAAAAAACCCCAGAAATAAATAAAAATGGAACTAAGGCTGGGTGTTCAAAAAGCTTATAACAACGTAAATACACGTTGTTGTATATAATCAACAAAGTGAGATAAATCTATGACCAGACGCACAAACATATATCAGATACACATTAGATATGATACCACATTTCGTAGCTATGTAGAATGGCCAATAGAATGCATTTTCAAAGTAAAATTTTGGATAACGTTAATAAAGATATGTGATCTGATCTTGTGGGTATCTGATATATTGGTGTGCTTCTACCATAGCTCACTTTGCTGATTATACACAACAACATAAAGTGAAATTTGGTACATATCTATGCATGCACCATTTCAGTTGAACTTTTTCTCAGAAATCAGTTGTAGTAATTTTGCAATCATCCTATCAGATGATTAAGTTAATTTGATGAAGAATGATGAAGTTAATTTGATAAACGTTTGGTTTCATTTAGGTGGTGGAATTGAAGGGTGAGATAGAGATGTAGAAATGTTAATTGAGAAAATCGTAAGTATTCTGTCTGTACATTGATTAGAATCATGAAATTTCGCGTTTCTTTTCCGTTTCATGCTATTTGCAGATGATTGGTACCACTTTCTCAATTTTTCTCTGTCTGTCTGTCTGACTATCTGTCTTTCTGTCCGTATGTTTGTCCACTTATCACGGTTACAGGGGTCATTATACAACTGATATGAGTGGTTGGAAATGTCTGAATCAGTTCAACTTAAATTATAGGCTATTTGAAGTTTTTAAAATTAGAGCCAGAGGGGGTTTTTTAGTGGAGGGCGAGGGGGTGAAATGGGGTATTTTGGACACCATTGAACGAACCGGGGATCTGATTGGGCGAATATGTTTGGATTAATCTAACTTAGATCACAGGCTACTTCAATTTTTTTTTCAAATCTGCCCCATAGATGGTTTTTAGGGGTAGTGGAGAAGGGGGAAGGGGGTATCTTTGTCATCACTGTACAAACTGGGGATTCGATTCCCGAATATGTTTGGATTACTCTAACTTGAACCACAAGCTACTTAATATTTCCAAATCTTACCCATAGGGGGTGTTTTGGGAGAGGAAAGGGGTGAAATGGGGTAACATGGATATCACTGAATGAAGAGGAATTGATTGCTAAAATATGTTTTGAATACTCTAACTTGAATCACAAACTACTTGAAATTTTCAAATCTGAACCATAACGGATATTTTGAGGGAGGAGTGGGAGTGGAATGGGTGGGGGTATCTTGAACACTACTGAATAAACTGAGGATCTAATTGTTAAAATGTGTTTGGATAACACTAAAAAACCACAGCCTTTTTAGAAATTTTCAATTCCGACCCATAGGGGTGGTTTTGGGGGAGGGGGTTTGGAAAGCGGTATCTTTGACATAACTGAACAAACAGGGGTGCTGTTTGGGCGAATATCTTTAGATTACTTCAACCTCAATCGCAGGCTATTACACATATTTCTAGCCTCAACCATAGGAAGGTGTTTGTGGTAAGGAAAAAAATGGAGGGGGGAGGGGGTTGTTGAATGGAATAATTTGGTCATCACCGAACGAACTGGTGATCTGACGTTCGGACGAATAAAATCGGATTAGTCTAAACGTTCTTTTGGGTTACCTATGAAGGATATTTTTAATCTGAAATATGGGGGGTGTTTGTGGAGAAGAAGTAGGGGGTTGATTTCAGTAGTTTGGTCCTAATAGGTAATTTATACGTAAGTACTTTTAAGTAAGGACTTTTTTGAATCAGATGTCTCAATATGGGCGAGGGGGGTGCTTGCGTATATTCAAGTCAACCTGTGCAACGCACGGGTGAACCAGCTAGTTATGAATACGTGCAGAATCATACTGGAGGTTCTGATGAAACTGATGGTTGTCTTCTGATATTTTCTTGTTGCAGTATGGAATCTGCATTTCAATATGGATTCAACCAAACGGATAAGTTTGTGTGCGTTGTGAAGAAGCTGAATTCCGTTTCATAATTATCTTTGTCTGCGTATCCCTGAGAGTTTTAGTGGCAAATAAGAAAAACCGTATCGTGATTACGTATCCCCTAATTCGTAGGCGATACGTTGTCACTGTAACGTCGCCGAATTGGCGTTGCCATGGGTGTCACGTTCAACGCATCTAGTCTCGATGCAAAAGTAACCTAAAATTTAGCGTTATGTAAGTCTCTACGTCACACTACTCCAAACAGCAAAAACACTTGAAGGTTGCAGCCAATTGCCCTTCTGGTTGAGGTGAAAAATAATAAAGACTAAATAAAACAGCTCAAGCTTGTTCCCGCTTCGCTGATATTATGAGATAACGAGAAATGATGGTTTCACAAGCGATACCGTTCACTATTGGAACGTTATCGGTAAACGCATTGCCAGGCTGCGATGCGTCGTGTATCGAGATGCGTCGCAGCGTTACCATGGTGCGCTATGTTTCCGGCCTACTTTTTAGAATATTTGTTTAACCTATAAAATAATTAATCAGTCACGTAGCATAACTGATAGATGGGATTTTCAAGGAAAAGTTGAGGATAACATTAAATTAGGCACATAGGTAAATTCTGATCCTTGAAGCCAACCATGTCCTGAATAAAACTTAGGAGACAGCCGTTTGACGAGATAGCTAGCAATGAACATTTTAAAACAGCTGAACTCGAAAATTTGGTCAAATATGGACATTTTAATCTAAAAATCGATTTTTCTCGCTTTTTGATGAATCTTAGAGATCTGAGAGTGATTGCAATCGTCTAAGCGCTGAAAAATAGTTCGACTGTGACAACGCACATGCCCAATTGTAAAAATTTGGTCAATTATGGGCATTTTTCACCTAAAAGTTAACTTTTCTCACTTATTATTTAGAGAGCTGGGAGTGATTGCAATCGACTCAGCGCTGAAAAATACTTCGAGTGTGACACCGAATAACCGATTTTTTACAATTATTTGGGCCACTAAATTGTAAATTTGAGCCTGAAATTCTAGGCTGGCCAACGAACTTGACCTATATTTTGCGAAGACGGATTTTTCTGCGTTGGAACGCCGTATTTTACTGGAGTTATCGTCTGGATACACCCTATAAATAAATAAATAAATAAATGAATAAATAAATAAATAAATAAATAAATAAATAAATAAATAAATAAATAAATCTATAAATAAATATATATATATATATATATATATATATATATATATATATACAAGACCGTTAAAATGTAGGATGGAGTTCTTTGATGTATGAAACGGCCATGTAGGGGGAGTCACTTTGTAAAATTTCGAAGCTAACTAGCTAATTTTTTTTCTCGAAAATTCGCTAAAAGAAAAGAAAGTTTTCCAACTTGGGTCTGTTACATAGCTTCCTCGTTTCCGTATCCTGAATGTATTGATCATTGAAATGTTTTAAATTATCCTGAAAAATTCCAAAGCGGAAAACAGTATCTAGTCAATTAAAATGTAGTGCAAAAAGGTCAAAATAGAACGAATCAATTAAAAAACGAAAAAATGATGCTTGAAGTATCTTACGTTTGCACATGCGCAGAATGAAGTATTGATTTGAGAACAATAAAAATTGATAAGGGACCATCTTTAGCCTAACCCCCACATTTCCTGACAATTTCATCAAATTTGGAGCAGCAACAGTTAATGATACAACCACGTTGAAATTGATTTGGGATGCTCAAATCATGTTTCGCCAACTATCATCCAAATGTGAGCGAGATCGAACGACTATGGTGTGTGAAAAAGATGCTTGGTGGAATTTACGTGTGCACATGCTGAGAGTAAAGTATCTATTGATTTGGGAACAATGAAACTGATAGGGGTTTATTTGCAGCTTGACCCGCACATTCCTTGGAAACTTCATCGAATTCAAATGAAATCTGTTAAAATGAAGCTTGCCACAAAGATTTCAGATTCGCGCATGCGTGGCATCCACTAATGACACAATCAAGTTGAAATTTATATCGGATGATCAAATTGTATTTTCCCAACTATTCTCCAATTTAGAGCGAGACCAGTCAACTAAGACGTGAAAAAATGGAGCAAAATAAAATTTAAGTTTGCGCATGCGCATAGTGAATTATTGATTTGGAAACAATGAAATGGATAGGGAACCATCTGCAGCCTAACCCGCACATTCTTTCAAAATTTCATCAAAATCGAATAAAAACTGCGAAAATTAAGCTTGTTACAAGGATTTTGCGATGACGCACGTGTAGGAGGAGCTATTAAAATTACGATCATCTTGAAATTGATATGAATCGCTCAAATTGTCTTTGTCCAACCATCCCCCAAATTTGAGCGAGATTGGTCTATTAGGGTGTGATAAAATAAGGCTTGATGGTATTTACTTATTTATTTCAAAATTGGAATAACTCCCTGAGAAAGGGATTTCAAGAAAATTTTCATGGTGAATAATTTGTCAGAAATTATTTGTAGTAATTTTGTAATCAACCGCGAACCAAATCTTAGCTAGGTACATTTCAAACTAATTTGAAAAACGTAATTGATCGTGTTTAGATTGCTATCATTCAAGAGGTCAGGTTGCAGGAGAGGTTGAAATGCAGAGACTATAGAGATGAGCAGAATGATACTGACGGTCCTGATGATTCTGATTGTAATAGCTTCTGTTATTTCCGTATCAAACTGTACGGAATCTTATTTAAATTTGTATACGTATTTGGAGGATGCTGAATCCCGTTTCATATCTTCGCATGCGTTTCACTGCCACCGATTCCCCGATGCGTATCTCCGGAGATACAGCTCTAATGAGGGATTGCGGGGGCCGTAGCCGTAGCCCGAGGTGCCGGCCGTGGCGATGTTACCTGAAGGCGGTCCCCAGGACGATCGCCCCGGCCCGACCCCGATTCATGTCCCCGGGCCTGCGGGCCCCTCCCAGCGTCTGACCATATGGCCGACCACCTCTCGATGTATCAATCATCGTAATAATCGTTTAATATTCAGCGGGCACGTGGGCTTTCGAGTCCGATCCCTCGGAAACATCGCGTGACTCGGAGAAACTATTTATAGAGATCTATAACAGAAATATTTTATAATGTAATATTCCCCTTCTCATGTTGCAAAGATGAAACATTTTCATAGAAAATGATAGGATCTTGTTCTACTAGGTATACCATCTTTGCCAAACATGTCTAGCTAGATATTTATGTTTAGACTTCGTGATACAAGAAGGTAGGTACACACGGGTGTAATCACAATTACCACTAAGTTCAGATAAAGAAATGCTGGAATTCAATTAAGTGTCCATAATATTGACATGTTCATGTCTTTACTATGGCCCCCCTCGGTGAGAAATTGCTACAATTTGCACAAAGCATGGTACTAAGCGGAAAAGCTAAAAATGTGTGTCTGAATTGGAATCGAACAAAACAAGAATCTTGAAAATTGGTTGAGAATTGTGGCCTGGGCAGCGTCAACAATATGTACATGATTGTAGATAGCATCAGTATTTTATGTTCATCAATATACTCCTTACCAAAGAATCATTGGTTTGTTACGTGGATATTGAATTTTATCTAACTGCAGCAATAGCAGATAACAAAAGAGCTATACAAGCCACCACCCCCCCTCCCACATTCAATTTTCACTGTAGTCCATCAAAATAATTGAAATCTGTACAGAGATGAGTATTCGAATGCTTGACAAGACGACTCAGCGCTTCACGGTGATACTCGTTGCTTTAATAAATAAATACGTCAATCTGCAAATTATTACCAGTTTGACAAGTCATTCATTAGAATCATAAACGAAAAATAATGTCATCGCCTGGAAAGGGCCATTTGCTAATTGGACTCAGACTGGAATGAGACAGAATAATCTGGTGGCATAAAAGAGGTATTTCGTCGCTCAACGGTCCCGGTGAGGTTCCCATTTCATTAGACAAGAAGGGTTTTCATTGCAATGTTCTTTCTCTTTTTATCGGGGATACTGGAGGTAATATACATCATATCTACAACATCTCTTTCAGAATCCGTGAAAAATTGACGAGTAGACATTGACAAACAGAAACACTTGCTTGAATTGAAGTTAATTCGGAAATGGATGGTGTATAGTATATATATATATATATATATATATATATATATATATATATATATATATATATATATATATATATATATATATATAATATAACCGCATGATCATACGCGCCCAAAACATTCGAGTGAGCTCTCTCTGAATGAACCAGCATTAATTTATTATCGGTGGGCCCCATTTTTTTCAATACCTTCATACCATAGCAATCATCAAATGTAGCATCATGCGACGAGGCATGGCGGCTTACTGGCAAATCTTCTTTTTTCATTACTACCGATGCTCTATGGTTATTAACCCTCAAATTAAGTGCTGTCTCCGCTTTTCCTACGTAGAAGGCAGGGCATTGTTTGCACAACAACTGATACACACACATAGGCGTCTGGCAATCTGCTGACCCTTTGCATGTGTATGAGTTGGGGTTATTAGCAGACGTGAAGTGATCCTCTTCTATAACCAGTGGGCAAACTTTACATCTGCGCTTGCCACAAGGATGCAAACCTTTCGGTGGTGGCGCCGTCCTATCTGATCTTCTATGGGTCAGGATATCTCCGATAGATGATCCTTGTCGATAAGACATTGACGGTACTTCTGAGAAGACTCTTTTAGTCACTGGGTTTGCTGAGAGGAATGGGTAAAGATCTTTAAGAATTTTGTTCATCTTCTCAATGCCGAAAAAGAATGTTGTTGTGAGTTGGACTTTTTTGATCGGATTTCGGGGTGTCGGGTGGTGTTTAATGTGGGAAGGAATAATTTTTTGCCTTACCACTTTTGTTGGGTATCCTCTGTTCACCAGTTTATCTGATAAGTTCTTCAGGTATGTCTCCCTGTCTGCATCCTCACTACAAATACGATGACCCCTTATTGAGAGAGCTCTTGGTATAGCTTGTTTTGTGTGTCGGGGATGGCAACTTTCATAATGGAGATATAGTTGTTTATTTGTCGGTTTGATGTGTACTGAAGTGGCGAGTATACTGTCTGTCAATCGTATGTTTACATCAAGGAATGTGGCTGTTGATATCGAATAAGTCCATGTAAATTTAACCGAAAATTGCGAATTTAGATCTCTTAGAAATTCTTTTAGCGTTTCTTCCCCGTGTGTCCAAATATATATATATATATATATATATATATATATATATATATATATATATATATATATATATATATGTTTAGTAATTTATTATGGACTAACTGTTTACCCGAGCGTTGCATGGACACTCATGTAACACGCTCATTTTTACCGGGTCATCTTACCCAAAAAAATGTACTTTTTCATTTTTACCCAGCAGTGCCAAAAAGGCTTCAATTCAAATTTCAACCAAGCGTCCCCTCAATATAACCAACTCAATATATAATCTTAATTACATTACAACTACTCCCGACTAACATTGCTTAATTTAATAAGGCGTTTTGAATATCAGTTTTTTAACATCTATCTTGACGAATAAATCTGCTAGGCTCACTCACCAAAATCGTTTTAGTATCGTTGAATTTTTTATCGAAAGTCCTTTACGCGTGAGCCCACCGCATCCACACTTAATGTAAAAAGTTCGACACGTGCCAGATTTTTCCTTAATTATTATGAAGTTTGGGTGACGTCATTAGGGAAAGCCGAGATCTCGATAAAATAGTAAGTCTGGACGATTTTAAGATGTTAACCAGGGGGTGATTGAGTAACACATACACGCACACACAGATAGACACCATTAGATTTTTATATAACAGTACAAATATAATTATGCTCGTTTTTTGAATTTGTTTGAATTTTCATATTATTATAATGCAGAGGTGCAGAAAGGAATACATACTATGCATAAAATGTCAGGTGCGAGGCTAAATGAATAGCTGCACAATGTTTTATTCGATGAAAAAAACCCGATTCGGCTTTGTGCTGTTTGATTTATGTGTGTTGTATAAGTTCTTTGTCTATTTTGTTCTTTTATGCTTCACGGTTTTCGTTATTACAACGCGTAAGTTTTACTATTTGACGTTGTAAGTCAAATGGTCATATTGGTATCCTCTCTCCAACACACTATTAGTTTGAAAGGATGGAATTCATCAATCACCATTCAGAATCGTTCTCTACTATACACTGAGCGCTCAGAAACTCTGATTATTAAAGAAGAGAGAAATAGGGATCGGATGTTTGGGTAAGCAATTCATGAGAACTGATAACTGGATCAAAACCTAAACTGAAACCAGATAACTTAATCCAAATCGGTCCGTTGATTGTAAGAGTT
Organism: Adelphocoris suturalis; assembly: GCA_030762985.1. Classification (NCBI taxonomy): domain Eukaryota; kingdom Metazoa; phylum Arthropoda; class Insecta; order Hemiptera; family Miridae; genus Adelphocoris; species Adelphocoris suturalis. The sequence goes on along the minus strand of CM061040.1, from coordinate 113,516,956 downwards.
ATGCAGTTGAATGATCTAAAAATTAATGAAAGGATAGGGAGACCACTAGACACACAGAACGAGATTTAGTCAGAGAATCGTAAAAATACTTTCATATATTTGGACGAATCAATTTTTGATCGCAGAAAAGTGCTTTTGCAACCTTGGTAGACTTTGAAGCCAACTTAGTAGACTTTGTCGACAACAATTTTTTTTCACTTTAGGGTGCGCCGAGTAATCAATTGAACATTACACTGATTATGCAAAATTATGCTCTTTCTTGTTCCTATTAATAAGTATCGTAGTACAGTATAATACTTTAAAATTTGTGTAATGATTTTTATCTACCTACCTATAAAAAATTGTGTCAATCTTTAAAAAAAAAAAAAAAAAAAAAAACTTTAAAATGTTCCTTATTATCTAATTGAACCATACTACTATCAGAACCAATTGGTTTAATAAGTGAATAGTCTCAACAAATATTTACCATAAGTTAGGTCTGAAGATTAAGAAAACTTAATTAAAGATGTACATAATTTGAATTAATGTAAATAAGATTATCTCTCTAACCTACCTTGGTCCCGTGACTAATAAAGATGTTATCCTGAATGAACTGAATGAAAAATTAGAGAAACCCTAGCATTAATTAAACGACTATGGATCCCTGGGGTTGCTTTTTCCGAAGGGGAAACTTTTCCTATTAACCTCTTTTTTATGAGTGAGGGTGGAAGAAAAACACGAATCATTCGTAGGTGCTAAAGGTTGTTATCAGCAGTAACAGCTAGGGGAGGTTTCAATGGTGATGGGATGAAGTTGAGAGGTAAAATATAATCATCATTAGTGGGGACGCTTATTAACATCTTATCAGAAACTTCCCTCCGTCTCTTTTCTGATAAGGACGATAAGTTTCAGTTTACGCCTTCATGCACTCGTCCATAGATTATCCGTCTAAGCAGGCTTATGCCAGATAAGTATTGCATTACTCCGGGGGGGTGCAGGAACTGTTAAACTTTCGAGATGTTTACTACGGGTTTTCTCAATTTTCCTTTCATTAAGAAAGGAAAGAAAATGTTCTTAGAACTGCCGTGATTGCGAAACCTTGAAATTATAATTTGACACTGCGGTCTGCACTCATCTACTACGAAAAAACATTGTATACGAGACTAGGTATGTTAGTTCTCAATAAATGTTTCAATAATTACAGTAATACTTTGTTCAAAACGGGATGGCATTTCGAAAATCTCAACTTCCCTCCACTTCTCGGGTGCTGGAGGGGATTGAGTGTGCAAGATATGGTCACCTCAGTTTCTTCGGATTATTGTAGGGAAGCGGTCCTCAGGAGTAGGGAAGTGTCTCATACCACCCTGAAAAATGGAGCCTTACGGCACTTGGGGGTGGGAGTTCTGCATCTGGTGTCCTATCTTTGATTGTTGCTAATGTTGGAACCATTTATCGTAAAATTTTGGTTTTGATCTTGAATTATTTGTATTTTAGACACTTACAACTTTGATTATTCTAGGTTCCCTCCTAATACCAACCGTTGGCCAGAAAATGCGAAGGCGTGAGGAAATTAGAATTAGTGATTCTTACCATGAAACTTACATGAAAGGGGTTCATGAGGTCAAGAAAACATATTTGCTGACAAATTAATTAGGGCACCTCAGTTTCCCTTCAGGTTATTGTGGGGAGGGTCCTAATAAATAGGAAAGTGCTTCATACCACCCTGAAAAGTGGTGCCTAAAGGCATGAGAAGGGGGGGGGGGGAGTCCGCATATACCGCTCTGTCTTTGATCGAGGCTAATTGTTGAACGAATAATCGCACTACATTGGTTTTGATCTTAAATTGTTTGTATTTACGATCCATACAACTATGATTATCATAGTTTTTCTCCAAGAACCAACAGTTTGGTCAGAAAGCAGAAAATGTGAATTGTGAGATAGGTATAAAGGACAGGTATATAGTGTTGTCCGTATTCATATTAATACGGATATATACAACCGATAATCTCAAATTTGTGCGTGGTCTCACGTTTTGGAAGGATTTCAATAGGAACAATGAAGGCCCTGGATTCCTCTTAGAGTATGTACTCTTGGGAGCTTATAAACCTGAAGTTTTTTAAACTGGATTATTGTTCCAACTTGAATTTCTGTGCGTCTCAGCATACGTACCCCTCAATGTCTCAAACCACCCTTCGATTGCTTACAAGATAAATTTCGATCTGCCGACTCGTCTGGTACCTCCGATAATCGCTAGACAACCACCATAAGAGAACAGAGGAAGACTGGGACCATTGTGCCTCGTCTCTGAATCGTAATTGGCCGACAGTCTGGAGAGATTCTGAGCTCCAGGATGACAGGACCTCGCAGTTTCTCTGTGGAAACTTGAACAATGGGGGCGGGTGAACAATAAAATGATTATGGGAAGCGACGAAAGACGCCAGCGGCCTCAGATTAGAACTTCCCTCTCAACTCCTAACATCCGAGTCGAGTAGCAGTTTTAATCACCAGATTACCAGTTTTGCCGACCCCAATTCACCTTAATTTCTTCATTTCCTCTAAGGTTCACCTCTTGTATGGGTAAAAAAGCGGCATGTTCAAACGAGTACCCACTTTGTTCATTATGACCAAGATGGTGACGTATGATTTGCTTTATGAATTCAAACCGTTGTCTTTTGTTGGATCCCACGATCATTGGTCAGGCGATGCATAAGACACAATAAATAAGGCGGTAGGACTTGAGATTCGCAGTGGTAAATTAGGACCTAACATCAATTTGGATTTTACATGGTTTTAAACATCTGGACAGCCCCTGAATATTGCTTACTGCACACACAATGACTTTAAGTTCAGAACCTTTTTAAAACGCTGCAAATCATTACACAGAAGTTTAATATATTTTTATTAGATAGCCCTGCTACTCATACCATTGGTCTTTAATTATTAAACCCCGTATATAATAGATGATTCGCACTTGGGTCATCATGCCTCCAAAAAGGGTTCATACCTTTACACCTTCAGGACCACTCAATTTTACACTTTATAGTAAATGTGAAAAACATTAGAAAAACATCTAAAATGGAAGAAAAAAGTAAATGAAAAAACGTCAGGTCGAATAGGAAAGAAATTAAGGCACCTCAGAGGCCATAGATCAGTGCGCTCCCGTGCCTCCTGAATGTAATCGAGGTGTCCGAAAGGAGCTCCATTTAAATTTCAATACCGTGAGTCGATTAGGAAGAAAATTATTCTCAGAGGTTCGGAAACCGATGAGAGTCCTTTCATACTTTGGTACTTGTATTATAAACGTCCAAAAGGAGTTAAATTTCAGATTTCAGCATCATAGGTCGACTAAGAAACAAATTAGGCTCAGAAACCCCTGAGCCGATCAGTGTGCACTGACATCTATATATAAAAATCAATTGCTGTTAATTAGTCTCGCTAAAACTCGAGAACCGCTGGACCGATTTGGCTTAGGTTGGTCTTAAATTATTTGTGGAAGTTCAGAGAAGGTTTAAAATTTCAAATCTGTCCCATAGGGGGTGTTTTAGGGGAGGAGGAGGGGAGGAATGGGGTATCTTTGCCATCACTGAACAAAATGGGGATTTGACTGGCGAGTATGCTTGGATTACTCCAATTCAAGTCAAAGACTACTTTTTTCAAAATTTTCAAATCTGACCCCACAATGGAGTGGGAGGGGGTGGGGGAGTTAAAGCGTTTCGAACGTCACTGAACGAACTGGGGACCTGAGTTTTCGAATATGTTTGGAGTATTCTAACTTAAATCACAGGCTACTTGAAATTTTTCAAATCTAACCCATAGAGGGGGGTATTTTAGGGGAAGGGGGGTGGAATGGGGTATCTATGTCATCACTTAACAAACTGGTGATTTGATTGTCGAATATGTTAGGATTACTCTAATTCAAGTCAAAGACGTCTTTTTTCAAATTTTTGAAATCTGACCCAGTGGGAGGGGAGGGGAGGAGGGGAAGGATGTAAAAGCGTTTTTAACGTCACTGAACCAACTGGGGATCTGAGTGGGCGAATCTATCAGAATTACTTTAACTTGGGTCACAGGCTATTTGTGAATGTTGTTCAAGTCAACCTGTGCAACGTATGGGTGAACCAGCTAGTTAAATTATAGATATAATCAAGGAGATCTATTTCGAATAGCAGATCCGTAGGTTGTCATCAATATGCTTGAGTAGCTATAGGCACCTGCAGAGGGAAAATTAATGTAATTAATTAGTTAATACATCTATACCTTATTAGGTTCCCTGATCAAAGTATAGCGAAATTTAAGTAGGTAGGTACTTAGCAACTGAAAATTTATAAGAAAAAATGAATCATCCACCAAGGCTTCACTAGTCCATTCGCACGGACAATAGTAAACTTGATTTCGCAAAGTTTGAATTCCATTGAAATTTCATCACCTGATACATACAATTCAAGTTTTATGTGTTCCGATCCAACTCTCTAGTGGTCATTTGGTCATGCAGTCTAGTAAAATTTAGCGATTGACTCGCTATCAGCGCATTTCTTAATGTTCTCGTGCCTAAAAATTGAAGGGCTTTTTCTCCGAAGTTTTGGCCTTCAGAGAGAGCGAACGGATTAACGCATTCCGGATGGTTTCATTCGATTCTTTGAGATAGTATTTATTATTGAAAAAAAAAAAAAAAAAAAAAAAAAACACCTACTGTTAGCTTGAAAGTTTTCGAGATTTCGATTTTTCAATGTTTCAGCCCTTTATTGCTACCCTTTAGGTTGATACAAATTGATATCGATGTTACTGGTACATCCTTGGATGGTGTGTGATTTTTGAGCCAAATTTCACAAAGTTTGGTCCAGTATTTTCGCACAAAAGATTCGGAGGGCGAATGCCGTACCACAAACTGACTGGCTTTTTTTAGTTCGAGTTTTGGATTCTACGCATCTTTAAACGTAAGCCAAAAAATTTTGAGGTGGGGTTAAAAAGCAAAATTTCTTGGTCGATTACGAAGGTTCATCACCGTACATCGGGGTGACTATGGTTCACTTTTTGAGTTTTTTAGTTCTCATAGACTCTCATCCTCTCTTTAGTTCTCATTATCATCTCTCTCCATGTATTTTTTTCTGAAACTGCATCTATCAGCGATGTTTTTTAGTGGTGGACCATTTTTTAAGGTTATCAGACGACGAGCTAATAATTTTTAAAGTTGGACTAATCTCTCCCAGTGAAACGGGAAGACTATGGTCCACCGACTTTGTCGTCGATTTTCTCTCTTAGAACGTTCCTGGATCATTTTCACCCCTCGTATTCCATGCTCGGACTTTTTGATAAATGTTTGGAGTAAAACCAACAACTATGGGGTGGGATAATGATAAAGTTCTTTCAATCAAAAATCCAAATTAGAACATTTTCTGTGGATTGTTTTCCAGTGCAAAAAAGCTTTTCTTGTAAATATAAATGCGTCGAAATCATTTATCTCAACTAAGAAAGCATAATGGGGTCATAGTAGATGAAAATAGGTGTAACTACCTAGAAGTTGGGAGAATAATAGGCGGCAAATAAATAGAAATCGAGCTCAAATGTAAGTGAAAATACGTTTATTCTGGGAAAACAAGATTCAATATACTTCCTCTTTCACATTTTTTTTTTTTTCGCCATATCTCTTCACAATTTGATTACGAGTCGTAACAAATTGAAAAAACTTAGTTTAATGTTCGCTACCAGAACACTGCTAACTGAAAGCACTTTGGCAAACAAATGATAAAAACACAAATATCACTGTTATGAAGTTTTTCCCGCAAAGGGCAGGAAAACACATAAAGAAGAGGTCTGGCTCTTGTTATCCCTGACCTCATCCATCCTGATAGCGAGAAAAATTACAGATGGTCGTTCCCGTCACTTTTGAGTCCGCCAGAATAATTTAAAAATCATAAACTTTGTTGGATTTTAGTCTCCCCGGGTATTTATAGTCACCTCAATCTACGGTATTGAAAAGACACAGTGTGTCCGTAGTGTAGGGCAAATAGTTGTTCAGTAACATTGAACCAGTTTCAGTGTTCACAACTAGTCTTAACTTATGTGCTGTAAGTTGTACTCGTAGCTGTGTTAATATAATTGTAAGTGGTTGCTGTGATTGAATTTACTATTCCAGTATAATAAATGATTATATTTATCAAGTAAAGGATTATTAAAAGAGATATGAACTTCATTGTCTTGAAAATTCAAAACAAGTTTCTTTAAATGAACTCCGAAGAATGCTATAAGAAAAGGATTCTTTGACTAATCTGATGTTGAGATAAAATGAATAAAATTAAATCAGTAGTTAGAAGATATTGCAGGGTGAAGATAGCAACAGAAGTGCTAGGTATAAATCAACTAATGATAAATTACTAAACACTCAATTAGAACAAGTTTCACCTTGGAGAAGATCAGGCTGAATTCCTTTCAGTTCACTCGCCGTTCTTTTGAACAGTCTGAGCTACGATTTCTACAACCAATTCAAATTTTCTCAATTTACAGTATATTTTGTACAATAACAGAACATCTAAGTACAATAAACATAATAAATTGCAAAATTATTTAATAGTTGGGCCTCTACGGTCTTGACGATCCGTCCAGGGGCTGGTTCAGTTGAGTGGTTCTCAGAAATAACCTAATGGTTTAATTGAGCGAGTACTGGCTGAATGAAATAATTGAAAAACCAACAGAATAACACAACATGGATTGAAATGGGACGAAACGGATAAAACGGAAGAAAAAACGCAATACATCTCAAAAGTTAGGGAATGAATACTAAATTTATGACCAGGAATAAAATATTACATACAATACATTTTGCTGTTGAAAATCCTACGAAATACGTTGTATGTAACTTCCAGTTACATCATCAACCTCAATTTCTTGTCTAAATTAATTAAGAAACCAGTGTGAAAATCACTTTTATGTAACTGTAGCAGGAAAGTACCTACTCTTTTTTTGAATGATTTAGCTGACTGGTCTGACTGCAAAGAAGTCGAAAGCAATGTAAATATAGTGGGGGGCAACTAAAGAAATTGTCTAGTGAAAAAATTCGTAAACGGGAGGGGTACCGAAATTGGATCACCCTCACAGGTTGCTTGGGTGACCCGAATTTTTTCTTTTGATTCTCACGTACAACCAAGCCGTTGCAATGGAAATGAAACTTCTTTAGTTTTCACCGGACGAAAATCGTTCTCCACTCGTTGGAAAGCTCTAAATTTATCACGCATTTCTTTCGTACTTTTTCTTCTATTCATGTCGTAGTTTTATATTTATTCATGTTATAAATGGATATAGTAAACAATGCCTCTTGTTTTGTTGTCTCTTGGTTGAGAAGTTAATCTTGGTTATAGTAAATGTAAACGCGCACCATAACAGAAAATTACCTACCTAGGTACTCTGTTCTAATTTCGATTAGTAAAACAGTTATGTCGTAGTTTTAAATTTATTTACATTTACGAATTAGCGGGAATAAAGCATGTTCCATGTTTTGGCATTTTAGCCGAAGGCTCAAAGCGGAAAGCAACCGGTGGGGTCCAGGGGGGCAAAGGGCCCCTGGCAGGGCCAAGGGGCAGAGCCCCTTGTGAGGCCCAACGGGCCGAGTTTTTATTTTATTTTTGTGTATGTGAATCATATATATATTAATTGCTATGCAATTCTTAGGCCGACCCCCAATAATTTTTTTTTGTCGCGCTACGCGAACCCGCGAGGTCGTGGGTTCGAATCCCAGCCAGGCTTGAAAAAAAATTTTTTTTTCTCGTGAGACGAAGGTTGTGGGTTCGAATCCCAGTCAGGCTTGAAAAAAAATTTTTTTTTTCTCGTGAGACGAAGGTTGTGGGTTCGAATCCCAGTCAGGCTTGAAATTTTTTTTTCTTTTTTTCTCGTGAGACGAAGGTTGTGGGTTCGAATCCCAGCCAGGCTTGAAATTTTTTTTTTTTTTTTTTTCTTGTGAGACAAATTCCATAGCAAATTATCCTCGTTTTCTACACAGTAGAAAAGAGAAAAGATCCGGCGAGGCGCAAAGCCGTTTGCGTTTACGAAACGCCTTTCCTTTTTAAAAGATAGCTATGAATTTCTGAGGAATTCACACGACCTACTGGTAATATTTGTAGATTTTGTCCCAAATATCGAACCTCACACACACACACCCCTCCTAAAAAAAACTTAGTATGAGCTTGGGAAGTTGCTTCACCTGGTTTCATATATATATACTCGGCCCGACCCCGCCAGGGGGGCTTGGCCCCCCTGGAGCCCCCTAAGCTATACTCGGCGCTTCGCGCCTCGCCGGATCTTTTCTCTTTTCTACTGTGTAGAAAACGAGGATAATTTGCTATGCAATTCGTCTCACGAGAAAAAAAAAAAAAAAAAAAAAAAAAAAAAAATTCAAGCCTGGCTGGGATTCGAACCCACAACCTTCGTCTCACGAGAAAAAAATAAATAAATAAAATAATAATAATATTTTTCAAGCAAGGGTTCTAGTGGCGGGACAAAAAAAAAAATTATTGGGGGTCGGCCTAAGAATTGCATAGCATGTGTGTGTGTGTGTGTGTGTGTGTGTGTGTGTGTGTGTGTGTGTGTGTGTGTGTGTGTGTGTGTGTGTGTGTGTGTGTGTGTGTGTGTGTGTGTTGTGTGTGTGTGTGTGTGTGTGTGTGTGTGTGTGTGTGTGTGTGTGTGTGTGTGTGTGTGTGTGTGTGTGTGTGTGTGTGTGTGTGTGTGTGTGTGTGTGTGTGTGTGTGTGTGTGTGTGTGTGTGTGTGTGTGTGTGTGTGTGTGTGTGTGTGTGTGTGTGTGTGTGTGTGTGTGTGTGTGTGTGTGTGTGTGTGTGTGTGTGTGTGTGTGTGTGTGTGTGTGTGTGTGTGTGTGTGTGTGTGTGTGTGTGTGTGTGTGTGTGTGTGTGTGTGTGTGTGTGTGTGTGTGTGTGTGTGTGTGTGTGTGTGTGTGTGTGTGTGTGTGTGTGTGTGTGTGTGTGTGTGTGTGTGTGTGTGTGTGTGTGTGTGTGTGTGTGTGTGTGTGTGTGTGTGTGGTGTGTGTGTGTGTGTGTGTGTGTGTGTGTGTGTGTGTGTGTGTGTGTGTGTGTGTGTGTGTGTGTGTGTGTGTGTGTGTGTGTGTGTGTGTGTGTGTGTGTGTGTGTGTGTGTGTGTGTGTGTGTGTGTGTGTGTGTGTGTGTGTGTGTGTGTGTGTGTGTGTGTGTGTGTGTGTGTGTGTGTGTGTGTGTGTGTGTGTGTGTGTGTGTGGTGTGTGTGTGTGTGTGTGTGTGTGTGTGTGGTGTGTGTGTGTGTGTGTGTGTGTGTGTGTGTGTGTGTGTGTGTGTGTGTGTGTGTGTGTGTGTGTGTGTGTGTGGTGTGTGTGTGTGTGTGTGTGTGTGTGTGTGTGTGTGTGTGTGTGTGTGTGTGTGTGTGTGTGTGTGTGTGTGTGTGTGTGTGTGTGTGTGTGTGTGTGTGTGTGTGTGTGTGTGTGTGTGTGTGTGTGTGTGTGTGTGTGTGTGTGTGTGTGTGTGTGTGTGTGTGTGTGTGTGTGTGTGTGTGTGTGTGTGTGTGTGTGTGTGTGTGTGTGTGTGTGTGTGTGTTGTGTGTGTGTGTGTGTGTGTGTGTGTGTGTGTGTGTGTGTGTGTGTGTGTGTGTGTGTGTGTGTGTGTGTGTGTGTGTGTGTGTGTGTGTGTGTGTGTGTGTGTGTGTGTGTGTGTGTGTGTGTGTGTGTGTGGGTGTGTGTGTGTGTGTGTGTGTGTGTGTGTGTGTGTGTGTGTGTGTGTGTGTGGTGTGTGTGTGTGTGTGTGTGTGTGTGTGTGTGTGTGTGTGTGTGTGTGTGTGTGTGTGTGTGTGTGTGGTGTGTGTGTGTGTGTGTGTGTGTGTGTGTGTGTGTGTGTGTGTGTGTGTGTGTGTGTGTGTGTGTGTGTGTGTGTGTGTGTGTGTGTGTGTGTGTGTGTGTGTGTGTGTGTGTGTGTGTGTGTGGTGTGTGTGTGTGTGTGTGTGTGTGTGTGTGTGTGTGTGTGTGTGTGTGTGTGTGTGTGTGTGTGTGTGTGTGTGTGTGTGTGTGTGTGTGTGTGTGTGTGTGTGTGTGTGTGTGTGTGTGTGTGTGTGTGTGTGTGTGTGTGTGTGTGTGTGTGTGTGTGTGTGTGTGTGTGTGTGTGTGTGTGTGTGTGTGTGTGTGTGTGTGTGTGTGTGTGTGTGTGTGTGTGTGTGTGTGTGTGTGTGTGTGTGTGTGTGTGTGTGTGTGTGTGTGTGTGTGTGTGTGTGTGTGTAATGGCTTTATATTAATTTTTGAAACTAGGTGACCCAAAAAATGTGTATACTGAGACTCATGTACCTATTTTATGAGCAATTATGGGGAATGAACAATATAGAAAAGGTGTGAATATTAATGAATTGTTGAAAATATAATGAAACTGATCATGGCGAAAATAAGGGGAAATCGACGTGTCGCACCCATTTCCCAGTTGTATTTATTCTTCCCTACCTACTTCTTAGTTGTATATTTACAGTAATGCCTATTATTACGGGTGTTGGAGGGGACCCTCCGGGCATGTTGGTGACTAAAAGCGCTGAAAGAGAAAGCCGGAGTCCTATTATAATACAGCCATCCACCGGGATAACATGATTCAACCAGCGTGAACGGCGGGCGGATGGCGGGCGGAAAAATTGGGAAGCTCCGGAAGGCGTATGATCGCATTGAGCCAGCTCCCTCGCCTCGTGAAACAATTTGCCAGGAAATCCGATCGCTACCGTCCTATATAGATTAGGAATTGATGGCCAAACCCAAGCCTGTCCATATTGAAGCCATTTTTTTAAACGGTAATCCGTTGATGAGAAAACAGATTCCTCTCAAGGAAGAAGTTGTTGGCATATTTGTGTTATATAAGCTGTAGAAGAATTTCCAATAAAATACGAAATTATAATTCTGAAATCTGATTAATATATCAAAGATCGAATTGTAGAAAACGGGAATTGATGTTCCGGTCGCTATAATGTTCTTATCCGGCATATTTTCCCATTCACGTCCACTGATTAAGTAGTAACTAAATGGCTGCATAGTGATTTCAGGGTGGTTTTTTTTCAGGCGATAGGAAACTTGGCACTAATCGATTTTGATATTTTAAAACTGGGCCCAAGCCTCATTCCACTCTTTCTTGTAACTAGGGAACCAGGCTCAACCTTTATGGCACGTAGGAAGTTCAACTGTAGAATGTAAGAAAAAGATGCAATTTCTTCTTATTCAAAACTAATATGTTTTGATGCAATAAATAGTTTCACCGGACCTGCACCTGAAACCGTACAAAATAGACATCAATTCAATAGTCAGTTGAACTATAATGTAGGTATATTATTACATTGGGGAGAGAGAACGGAAAGCGTAATGCAATTTGTGCAATTGGTTGCAGTTGGTGACATTTGATCAATTGTAATTATCTATAATCTATTATCTATCTTATATAATTCAAATTATCCAATAACAAACTCAAAATCCGGTGCTCCGTGTCTTACCGAGTGTGGACCTCCGGACCCCTACTTGTTTCGACATAGAGCCTAACGGCTTATGTGCCCAATTCCAACTTTCTGGGTTGAAAACTCAGCTGATCAGGATGGAGTCCTTCATTTTATTGGACCCTTGTCGCAGAGAGGCTCCCTGTCAAATTTTACATGTCTAGGGTGAAAACGAGAGACCTTAGCTCACTTAGCCGATCAGGAAAGAGCCCATAATTTTGTTAGGCTCTTAATGTTCTGCAGAGGCCCCTAAGTCCTTTTATTTTGGGAGAAGTTTTAGCAGCGACTGTTTTTCCGCTTCTTTCGTGACACATTTTGGCCTCGCAAAATAGTATCGTTATCATAGCAATAGGTCTCCACATTAACTAGTCTTAAGTATTTGGGAAGTCTTATTTTTGTATTTTAATCCTTTAATTATACCGTTTCAGGTTGATTGATAGGGATGCCGAGAACTCATGGTATAGAATAGAATAGAATAAAATAGTTTATTTGTATCCTTTTTTATTTATTTTTACTTGAATATTGTGATATAAAATAGTACACAATTTTTTCTTAATTCGGACTCGTGAAACGAAGTATAAGATTTTTGACTCGTTCCATAAACATTGTTTATTGTTGTTATGAACGGCATACACCACTTTAAAAACGGATACATGAGCAAGTTGCATAATGGATAATATAAAAGTCTGCCAAGTTGGGTGGGCAGTATAACTTCCTCACATATTGTAACATGGACGTGTAGAACTAGTTGAAGAACAGAGTACGAGACGAAATGATTGATAATTCGACGTTAAATGAAATTAACGTTTGCACATGCCCATAGACTACTATTCAAGTGACGGCAATGAAAGCTATAGGGGCCATCTGGAAGCTACCCCGAACAATCCCTGAAAATTTCATAAAAATCATTCCTTTAAACTCGGAGTTTTGCCTGTGTCAATCGATATTAGTTTCGCACAGTCGCAATGATTATCACTCTACCAATCTAGATGTAATTTATAGGGCATTTTTCTGGAACATATATACCCCAATAGCCTACCGAGTTTGAACGAAATCAAACTAACATATGATAAGAAATCGACGTTATGGAAAATTCACGTTTGCGCATGTGCACAGGCTACTGTTGATTCGTCGGCATTGAAAATTATAGGGGATTGTGTAAGACATAACCCCCACAATTCCAGAAAATTTTATCAGAATCGGACTGAAACTGGTATAGCTGTGGGCGTGACAAGGATTTATCACAGGCAGACAGACAGACACGGAACCGAAATTGATCAGTAAGCTCTGAAACGCAAAAAGTAAGTGGAAATTTTGATTTTGGAGTACAAACATTTTTTTGACGTGCGTGCGCGCGCATGCGTGTCCTTCAGGATGAAATTCCGTCCTTTCGCTAAAAAATCAAGCTTTTCAAACGAAAGGATGCGTTCTTCGGCCAGCATTTTTGAGTATATTAAATTGGTCAAATTTCAAAGAAGTAGATCAGTGCTCACGAAGTGAGTCACGTGATAGCGCATTTTCTTGTAAGGAGATCCGCGTGAAATATGAGACAAATAATATGAGACAAAATGGCTTTGGAGCTCACTCAGCTGATCGATGACCTCTCACTCGTCTTCAGCATTCTCCCTCTAGCCTCCCTCCCAAATTTCAGCTTCCTGCGTCGAATAGGAGACAAAATGGCTTTCGAGCGCACTCCCCTTATCAATGACCTCTCATGTGTCAGCGGCTCCTGATACATCTTTATCCTCGCCATGTTACAGATTACACCCATACCGAGTTTCATCAAAATCGGACGTCGGGAAGTGACATTTAAAACAATTTTAAGAGGACATACGTACATACAAACATACATATATACACAAACATACATCAACGGACAAAGTGAACACAATAGCTCATTTTTCCTTTTTTTTAAAAAGAAAATGCGCTAAAAATGTGCTAAAAAATCTCTAAAAATGGCTTACAATTGTTAAACTTTTAGGATGATTTTAGCTAAATAAAGTTTATCAATAATGAACTAGTACATTAAAAAATGTATGTAGACATTTATGCTGAAAAACGTACTTAAAATGCATAATATTTTCTAAAAAATAGATAACAACTGCGAAAAAGCTAAAAATTCTTAATTTATTCTGATTCGCCAAATATTATTTGGAACGAGTTTTTTTGCCATAAAATTGGTAGTTAACAATGCCTTTTTACTTAAAGTCCTGAATTTTCAAAAAATTTTTATACAGTACGATAATTTTCGAAAATTTGCTCATACGATCATGCTGCATGACTGGATTTTTATAGATACCTTGGCTAGATACGGAAGCATATCTGCGGTAAGGGGAAGCAACCAAAAAACCATTCGATGTTTTGACGTATTGTCACTTGATTTTGCCCAGTAAAACATTTTGTTCGTGATTAGAATTGGTAATCGGAACTTGTACCTAGTAGATGCTTTACTATTTTCTGACACTTTTATGGATTTCATTATAGTTTAGCGACCTAGTCACCGACATACTCGTACCTACTTTCCTTAACACTGAGTTTTGGCAAAATCATTGTTCTGATAACAGATATTTACTCTGAGCAATGCGCGTAGGTATATTACATTAGCTTTTAGATTGTGATCTCGGAGCGGAAACGCTCGCGTTCTTGCAAACGCCCCACATGTTGGCGACTGTCTACGTCCGCCTACCGAACTAATTGTTCCGAATTCTTGAAATTTCGCCTCTGTACTAGAGAGAGGCCTTGCACGAAGCTGGGATGCCGACCGGCCCTTCAGTAAGTCTTTGATCTGGATGTTTCATTCGGGGAGAAATCCTACCCATGCCAACAACGCACTGTGATCCTCACGTCTCTTCTCGTTATGAAGAAGCATTATCCCGTTGACGTCGCGTCGGTTTGATCACGTTTATATTTTTTGGGGAAATTTTGAGTGCTACGTTATCAAGTTCGTGATGTGGGTCTGGAGAGGAAAAGTTTCGATTGGAAGTGAAAATAAACACGCCCAAAACCGTGGCACGTAGGGTAAAAGACAAACATTCTGGTCTTTACCTCAGAAAAGTTCACAGAAAATAGTTGTAATTAGGATTGTTAGAGTATGTATGTGGTCTCATTTCAAGTTACAAATGTTTTCACGAATAAATTACGAGTACATTTGGAAAAACGTTATTGCGAATAATAGGTATGGTGCAAAATATTAGTTGCTCTCTGTATTTTAAAATGGATACTGTCAATCAAGGGTAAGACAAATAATAGATCATTTCTAAAGTTATCAAATGCCAGTCGTGCTTATTGTCTTAAATATTGAGAGTTCGCTATATTTAACTTCAGAATACGGAAGATTGTGATCATTCTTCAAAAATACCACACTCAAGAAGTTTCAGCGGCCATAACCTACAGACTTTCGTTCTGATAATATTAATGATGTATTTTCATCTGATTAACCTTTGGTAGAAGACTCCATGTCACATAATTCACTCTATTAGCTACAACATAACGCCTCGTTATTTCTCGGAGGTGACCTGACTCCAAGTCCACGTTTTCATTGCTTACTCAGCGGAAATGAACGTGAATTGAGAGTGACGGCCGCTAACTGTCTTCAACTTGTTTTCACTTCGCGACTTTCGGCTCATCCAGTTCTCCTCGTAGAAATTTCACTCTGGGGACTGTCACTGTTTTTTGTTAAGGAGATTGTTCTAACCCGTCGACCGTTTTCATTTCCAGTCGCGTCGGGGATTTTGTCGCGGATGATGCTGACATCGTGACAAAGTGTCTCCGGCTTTTCTGAATCGTTATCAAGTGAAAAATTGGAGTGGACAACTAGAAGTAGTTTTGGTATAACTTAAAATCTAAAAGATTTTCTGATACCTCTGTTAATTTCTCGTTAATAACTCTTGGTCGTTGATTTGATCTCGTTAATTAGGTCGTTGATGATAACCTTACTACTTTATCTTAGGTCAAAAACTATTCAGCAATACTGAATACAGTTCACAACCGCCCACTTCCATATTTTGGTCGTCTTTCGAAGTTTCTGGATCACTTCGGATGCGTTGGATCCGGTTGCGATGAAAAATATCTGGAAGAATACCGTGTGCCAATGAATGTATTCCAAAGCAAATCAGCAAAGACAACTTAATAGAAATAAAAGTTTCAATAATTTTTCGCCTATGTAAAAAAAATTTTTTTTTGTGTGCCGTAAATGTATTTGGTTATGTGGTGCCAACATGCACAAAACCTGCATCACTATTGGATAAAACGAGGAAGATAAAAACAGGCAGTGGCCAAAGAAAATATTTAGTGCTTCAGAGTCTAACACAGGTAGTGGGACATTGTTTTCTCTTTAGTTTCGTGTCTGTGTGCGTATGTGTGTCTATCCGTGTGCCCGCAAACCCTTGTAACAAACAGATTCCATCCTATTTTGATAAACTTTCAGATTCCATCCTGTTATGATTTAACAGATTCCATTCTATTTTATAGAAACTTTCAGGAGATATTTGGTTTTTTGCTGTATATATTCCCATATTGGTTTCTCAGCTTATAAATCAACGATACTCTGCGCATGCGCAAACGTGATATTCATCTAGCACCATTTTCTCACGTTCTAACCTTCTGATCTCGCTCACATTTGGAGGATAGTTGGTGAAAGACGACTTATTCATCCCTTATAAATTTCAATGCGATCGTATCTAAATTTTCATCTGATTCTGATAACATTTTCTGGTAATGTGCAGTTTGCCCTGAAATTGGTCTCCTATGAATTTCATTATTTAAAAATTAATAGTTTTCACTGCACATGCAAAAACTTAAAACTCCTCATAGCCAATTTGTCTAATCCCACTCAAATTCGGAGGTTTCTTTGGAACTGACGATTTGATTGCCCTGTATGGGTTTTTTCTTGATCTTTTCTGTCCTTGTAATAAGTATGAATTCTACAGAGTTCATTCGATTTGTACAACATGTCATTGAGTTTCACATTAATGTTAATGATTCAAGGAAGCTATGTGCCACTTCATACTTGGCACAGGATTTATTTATTTATTTTGTCCGATGATAGATCCCAAACGCGAATTGCTAGTTGATTTCGACTGGTACACGTTTCACATCCACATGGTACAATGTGGCTTTACGTGAACCATAGTAAAATTTCTTCGTCATCAGCGTTGCCCTTCTAATTAGCGAAGTTAAACCTCCCTTGTTTGTTGTTGTTCCCACCCTATCCTCGCTTCCGATCATTTCGTCCGAATCTGTGATTATCACGGGAATTCCCTGGTTCACTGAACGCGGCATTGAGCTTGATGCTCATCGTACTGTAAGGATTTCACGTTAGCGTTGCGTTAACACATAAAGCTCGCACAGTCGACTGGTCACTTGATGTTTTTCCGACTGGAGCGGCCGAATTCTTTCGACACCTTTCGCAAAATATCAATAAAGTTTGTGCTGAGCTTTTTCGCTCCACCGCCGTTTTATATCGGGGGGAACAACTTTGAAGATTTTTACGAATAATGAATGTTACTACATGGCTGCCTTATTCGCTCTTGTGTTAAGATTTATCAACAAAAGGTTTACGGCCATAAGACATTGTTTTTGTTCCATTTATTACTGTTCAAATTTTACAAACTCTCTCAGGACGTATCCTGTATTCAAGTTTAAACTTTGATAAAGGTAAACATCTTCCAAGCCCAATGTGAAACTGTGAAATCGGACAGCAAAATGATTTCTGTAACTTCATCTATACGGGGGTCTCGACCAAAACTCAAATCATATCTTTACATAACGGTTAAATACCTACATTCTAATATGTATGTGGTTGGTGTACATGTACATTATATGTCTATTGGTGGTGGTCAGCTTCTACCAACAGGAACTGCATTGAAGAAATTCCATAGCTGGTTTCTATACGCAAGAGTAAAACACTACGAGAAAAATCAGCTTTTTTCATGGTTAAGGGGTAAAGAATAAATTAAAATATTAAAATGAACAGCTTGCTAACGAATCCACAAACTCGGGAGACTTTTTCATGTTTCGGTTACCACATTCGCCTTCGTAGGAAGCTGGTTACTACCAAATCATGTTATTAGACCACGAAGATTGTTTATACTTCATTTAATTATAGAACATTTATAGTTAAGTTTAATTTTTTGGGGTTTTTATATCGGGCCGTTTTATATCGAAGAGAACTAACTTTTGAAGGTTTTTACGAATATTTAATGTTACTACTTTGCTGCTTTATTCGCTCTTGTGTTCAGTCTTATCAACAAACGATTTACAGCGGCCATAAGACATGGTTTTTGTTACAAATTGACCGTTTCTATTTGTTATTGTTTACATTTAACATTCTCTCACAGCACGTATTGTGTATTTAAGTAGGATCTTTCATCCAGGTAAACATTTTCAAAGCCTACATATATGTATGAAATAATGTAATCTGTTTATATATTTCAAGAAAGTGAATATTTCTCCAATTCAGGGAACTGAATATAATATTATTCAGTGAATATATTCTACAGTTCAGAGACTGAATATATTATAGTGAATATTCTCTCTCAGCACGTATCGTGTATTTAAGTAGCAACTTTCATCCAGGTAAGTATTTTCAAAGCCTATATATATATATATATATATATATATATATATATATATATATATATATATCACTTGAATAATGACTCTACAAGAGCTTCAATAAATCACTTGGTAAGAAAAAAAAAAAAAAACAGAAAATTACAACACAAAACTATTTTTAATATTTCGGCTTCTGCCTTTTTCAAAACTACGAGAGAAAATGATTAATTTGGGCTGTTTGCAACGTTGGCAAGGATTGTTGTAACTTTGGATATCGCTTCAACGTCTAATATTCAGACCTGGAGGATCGTAGGCACCTAACACGTTGCTATGGGCTTTTTCCGACTGGTGAAGTATTCTCTTGTTGTCGTTGGGCCCCATTTTTTTCAAGAGTTTAATGCCAAAACAATCATCAAAAGATGAATTATGCGTAATGGCATGTCGGCTTACAGGGAGATCATCGTCTGACCGAACCACGGATGCTCGATGGTTGTTCACCCTCAAGTTGAGTGGAGTTTCTGCTTTCCCCACGTAAAAGGCAGGACACTCTTTACAAACCAACTCATACACTAACATAGGTGTCTGGCATTCTGCTGATCCTTTGCATGTGTATGAGTTGGGATTGTTCGGAGACGTGAAAACTTCCTCCTCAATAACTATAGGGCAAACTTTGCAGCGGCGCTTTTGACATGGGTGCAGTCCTTTGCTTGGAGCTGGTTCTGGTCTATCAGATCGCCGGTGTGTTAGGATATCTCCAAGTGAGGATGCCTGACGATAGGTGAGTGTAGATGCTTCAGGAAAGACATTTCTTGTTATGGGGTGAGAGGATAAAATTGGGTGGAGATCCTTCAAAATTTTGTTTAGGCTCTCAATTCCAAAAAAGAATGTAGTTGTCATTTGGACCTTTTCACTTTTATTGCGTATTGCCGGTCGGTAGCTTACATGAGGAGGGATAATCCTCTTCTTCACTAAATTTGCGGGATATCCTCTAGTGAGAAGTTTGTTGGATAAATCCTGCAGGTATTTCTCTTTTTCTCCCTGTTCACTACAGATCCGGTGTCCTCTTATAGACAGAGCTCTCGGAATTGATTGTTTCGTGTGGCGACTTTCAATCAATTGTTGACTTTCACCTACAACCACTTGTAAAGACGCAACCATCATATGTCAAAGACACCTACATCTTTTCCAAAGATGTGGTTTATGAGTTTGTGTCGAAATAAAGCTTTGTTCCAGATGTGCCATGAAGAGATTTGCATATGATGGAGCCATTCTGGTTCCCATAGCCGTACCTTTCACTTGAAGAAACAATTGATTTCCAAATTTGAAAACATTTTTGGTCAGAACGAAATTTGTTAACATCAATAAAAATGAAGTTGTTGGTGTTTGGGGGAGAGTTCTTTGATCCAAAAAATGTCTAACCGCGGCTAAGCCTTCGTCATGGGGGATTTCTGTATAGAGTGAGCATACATCCACTGTTACTAAGAGGATCGGGTGTTCATTATTAGCTGGCAGCTGTTGCTCTTTAAGGATGGTCAGGAAGTCGTAGGTGTCTTTGACATATGATGGTTGCGTCTTTACAAGTGGTTGTAGGTGAAAGTCAACAATTGATTGAAAGTCGCCACACGAAACAATCAATTCCGAGAGCTCTGTCTATAAGAGGACACCGGATCTGTAGTGAACAGGGAGAAAAAGAGAAATACCTGCAGGATTTATCCAACAAACTTCTCACTAGAGGATATCCCGCAAATTTAGTGAAGAAGAGGATTATCCCTCCTCATGTAAGCTACCGACCGGCAATACGCAATAAAAGTGAAAAGGTCCAAATGACAACTACATTCTTTTTTGGAATTGAGAGCCTAAACAAAATTTTGAAG
This sequence comes from Adelphocoris suturalis, assembly GCA_030762985.1. Lineage (NCBI taxonomy): Eukaryota > Metazoa > Arthropoda > Insecta > Hemiptera > Miridae > Adelphocoris > Adelphocoris suturalis. Next base: position 113,497,072 of record CM061040.1, on the reverse strand, counting down.
GATCTCCACCCAATTTTATCCTCTCACCCCATAACAAGAAATGTCTTTCCTGAAGCATCTACACTCACCTATCGTCAGGCATCCTCACTTGGAGATATCCTAACACACCGGCGATCTGATAGACCAGAACCAGCTCCAAGCAAAGGACTGCACCCATGTCAAAAGCGCCGCTGCAAAGTTTGCCCTATAGTTATTGAGGAGGAAGTTTTCACGTCTCCGAACAATCCCAACTCATACACATGCAAAGGATCAGCAGAATGCCAGACACCTATGTTAGTGTATGAGTTGGTTTGTAAAGAGTGTCCTGCCTTTTACGTGGGGAAAGCAGAAACTCCACTCAACTTGTATATATATATATATATATATATATATATATATATATATATGAAATAATGCAATCTGTTTATATATTTCAAGAAAGTGAATATTTCATATTTCTCCAGTTCAGGATTTCGTTGGACAAAGTACCAACTGCCATGTATTTTAGCTCTTCTCTTCATAATTATCTTTTCTTCCTACACTGAATAGGTGATGCTGTAAAATACTGATTACAACGGTAGAGCGGTACAGTATTTGTACTCTACATTGAGAAATTGTTTGAAAAACCTCATTTTTATACGCAGTTATTCATTCGAAGCGGTTGTTCTTCGACGCGGCTGTGCGCTCCCTGATTTATCCCTTCAAAGTAGGTACTCATTACGGATAGTGGAGATCACTTACGGGTTTTCAGCGTTTTCGCGGAATATATACATTTTCTCATTTTCTGGTAGTGTGTAAGTTTAGGCTCTTCAACATCATATTTTTGTAAGATCAAGCAAATGCTGATGGTTGCATTTGGAGAGAAATTTACCATAAGTGAATTATAAAATTGAAGCCAAAAATTTTAAAGCATTATATAATTGTCGCCTTTGTTTGAGTTAAGCTCGTTTTTACGAGAAAAAAAATGAAAACCTAATTTCTTTGAAAGTTTACGATGTTTGGAACCCTTTGTTTTGGTATTATCATCTGACGAGAAGTTTCAATCAATTTGTCTGAATTTCGAAGAATCACCCCGATTAAGTTTAAAAAAATTTGTCATTTCAAGAGTTTCAGGTATAAAAGAAGAAAGCATTCCTCTAAGTACACTCGCCAAAAACGATATCCCCGGTTACAATTATAAATGTAAAAGATACTTTGTTTCAGTACGTGTCTATGTAGCATTTGGCGTTGATTTTGTCATATAATTTATGATTCAAATTTTGACCTCCGTGTTATTACACGTTTTCTTGCCATATTACTATCAAGATCGTGCTATAATACGGCTCACCCTGTTTACGTATTCAGGATATCATCAACGTTGCTGCACTTTTATATCTCAAACAATAATTAGGCAACTATCTGACACTACCTCCCCTTTTTTTCCTATTTTTATGTGTTGTTCCACTACCTCGCCATCCTAGATAAATTATGACCTTACATTTTTTCATACATCACCGCTAAGTTACTGCTCATTGTTCCAGGTACGGTGGTTGAACTCAGTTTTTCTATGGAGGCTGCTCGTAAGTTTTTTATGCCCTTCTTAATTCTAACTCTATAATTTACACATTTATTGCCACCAGTTCTCTTCAGCTATTATGGCCGCTAACGAGGGGTTCCGTGAGCTATGAATGACGATTTTAAATATTAACTGTTAGTTACTTTACGGTCGGCGCTAGTGAGATACATCGCAGTAGAAATGTGAAGGTTGTATAATATTATAATTGCGCCTACTGCCTTATACATCGAGGGACCCTACATTTCCTTTACCTAGTTTTTAATATTATCTACCTTTTCCAGCTCTCTCTCTCTCTCTCTCTCTCTCTCTCTCTCTCTCTCTCTCTCTCTATCTCTATCTCTCTCTCTCTCTCTCTCTCTCTCTCTCTCTCTCTCTCTCTCTCTCTCTCTCTCTCTCTCTCTCTCTCTCTCTCTCTCTCTCTCTCTCTCTCTCTCTCTCTCTCTCTCTCTCTCTCTCTCTCTATATATATATATATGACTCACCTATATATGAATATCGGTAGGATCATGTATTCATTAGTTGACATTTGTGTTTATTTGTCAATTCAAGAATACTAGGTATATTGCAAAAATCAAAAATTAAAAAAAAAAAAAAATTGACAAACAAAAAAAAAAATTATTTTGGAACAAATCTTGAATTTCGCAATTTTTTATAAAATGAGTGTCGAGATTTGGTGGAAAGAAGTTGGAAGGACAGAACTTTTTGGTTTGCCACCAATTAAGCACTTACAATAAATATGCTAAAGAATCTATAAAACGCTAAAATAAAAAATTGGTATTAAAAAACAAACAAATGGTATTCAAAATAAACAAATTCTATATGATTTTATAAATTTTTGTGCACGAAAGTCACTCAAATTGAAGAAATAAATACCTATATAAGCATATGAATTCTGTCATTAGGATAAGTTTGTACAACTGCTTACGCTTCATTATATCCATATTACTACCTAAATGATGTAAAAATGTTATATTTAATAATAAAACACCTTTTGATTCTACTTAATTACTGAAACTTTATGCCGAATGTACATAATGTAAAGTGATTTCTTGGTGTACAGCTAAGACTGGCAACATAAATCTGAATCATGTCCAGTAATTGAGGAACGTTTCACTTAATCAATTACTGCACGTTTTGCCGAACAATAAATATTTTTGGTAAAGAAATTCTCGCGTGAAATGATGAGATTCCTTTTACTAGGTTATATCGTCGTTTGATTAGATGGAATCCCACATTTTTTGCTAGTCGTTCATCTTGTCAGGGGAATACTTCTTCGAACTATTCACGCTGGTATTTACATCTCAACAAGACGAGTCAAATCGTATAAAAAACTCATGTGTGAGAAATTTCGCTGATTCAGTTTCGTTGCCATACAGAAGTATTTTTGATATTTTTGTATTCACTTCAACGACGTTGGTACAGTCGATCCTCTATTTTGCAATCCGCGATTTATCAATACCACATATTTAAGTCTCGAGAGTTTTGCTGCGGTATAGTGAATTTTATCTGAATACCCAACTAATGAATGCTATTCTCGGACACAGAAATAGGTCAATTAAATGTGCGGGTGGAGTACTGCTGTTAGTTGGTTCGTAAACTCTCAATGTTAAAAGATAATTTCGTTTGCCAAACATTTCTATAAAGTCAGCGAAGTTCGTTTTATTTTACGGGATTTTCAAAATAAAGAACTTTTTTCTCCATTCTCTGCGAATTATCGCGAAAAATGAAGCTATTGCTTAGTTCAAAGCAAACATAAATTGCTATTTTTTTTTTTTGACAAGCCGCTACAGGAGTCGTAAGGTCTATGCCGACAACGAATTTTAGGAGCCCTTAATAAATTAATCGTATAAATGTTATGTATGTATAATATATCATCCTGCTCCAGGTAATATCTGGCCAGATGTAAAATCGTTAGATTTCTTGAAGATTTCAATATTTGGTATAACGTTATATTGCACACATGTTGGAACTTAAATTTCCTTTTAAAAAAATCGGATTAAAGAATTTTCTGCTTACCGATTTTTTTATCCACAAGATATTTATTTTTCATACAGCCATGTAAATACTTACGTAGCAAACACCGAAACAATAAAACCAAGTTCGTGAATGGGCTCCAAGAGATACAGGAGCTAGTAATAGTTACCGATATTAACTTGAATACTTGGATAGAGAACATAGGAACAATATTATATTTAAATAATAAAATCCAACCAAGTACAGGCATTAAATTGTAAAATGAGAAAATAAATAGACTAATGATTGATGAAGAATTCTTTATGTAATAATAAAATAATCGATAAAGTGCTATGTTATTTATTAAGAGTTAGTACATATTACCAGTTATTATCACAGGTTGTGTGTTTTCAAGAATCCAGAGTACCGACCAGATGTATGCAACTGTAAGAGGTATGCACCTTATTTTTTATTTTATTTTTTAAATTTACTGACAGAAATGGCTGTAAGTAGTCGGATGTGAGGAATATAGTGGCAAGCATGGAAATTGCACAGTGAAAAAATCAGTGGAGAGTCGAGAAACTGAAAATCGGTTGTTCTTCAGGATTGCTCGCGTGTGATTTGGTGAACAGTACAATGGGGTAAATATCCCTTCGTGAATCTACTCAGAGAACGGTAGATAAAACCATCCGAGGCGACAGACTGCTATATTCTTTTTTTCAAATGAAACATTGATTTGGGTGCGAATGTGCTACCGAGTGATGTAGTGCATGTGGGAGTTGCAGAAAACGTTGAGAGAGTCTCATGCTGAGGTATGTGCACCCCCCCCAAAACTATATTCCGTACGTCTGGATACCATACGTATTTATAATACAACAGAAATAATACATCTTAATGCATCGAACAGTATACACATACATTACATGCATGATATATACATGAAACAGCATGATACATTCCTGAATGGCTTTTTCGTTACCGGCAAACTGTATTATTTAATAGAGCCTCAAACACTGAGTAAAAATTTCTTCGCACCGAAGTTAATAAGACCTATTGTGGCTGCGTGAGAGTGAAAATTGAAATATGCTTGTTGAATTTGACTGCTTTGAATATGACCACATTGAGAGACTGTATTAACCTTTGTACCAATAAAACCTATAGGGACGTTTTACCCGAATCTCAACATACCTTAGTCTCCTGTTCTTATATCTGGTTATACTGCAGCCCTTTCGGCCGGAGTATACCGTAGCTCTAATCACCTGAGTACCTTTGTGCCAACCAGTTGTCGATGTTACAGTTTCACAAATTATTAGCTGAACTGCATAGGCTCGTAGCTCTAGGTCCAGACCGCATATGCCCGTGGATATTATCGAAGAATAGTAACTGGAATTGGAAATGAATAACTGAAGTTAGGAGTGATTGGGTACATATCACCGATGGAATGGAAAGAATTATGTTGCAAAATAGAGAAGCTTGAATTAAATCTAGAGGGTTATTTTTGCCAGTAGTAATAGTAAATGATAATTTTAGAGGAGCTAAGTTGGTTAAGAGAGAAGGCAGTTGGACGATTGAGTTTGGTTTGAACTGCAGAGTGTGATCTGAGAAGCCGACGCTTTCCTTCTGCTTTAATATTTTTAATATAGATTCCGAAATTCAAATTAAAAATAAAAATTCGCCATTAGCCGTCCGAAGCTTTTCTCAGGAACTTCTGGACCGAACTTCATGAAATTTGGCTCAAAAATCGTGTTTGCTCAGGGACGTGACATTAACATCGGCATCACTCTCGATCAACCCTAAGAACACCTAGTATTTAAAGGTTGACAAATTAAAAATTCGATATTTCGAAAACTTTCAAAGTAGAAGGGAATTTTTAGTTTGAGTTATGGGCGAAGAGGTTCATTATATAAATCGAATGAGACCACCTGTGTTGCCTAATGGGTCATTTTTGGTTTCAATTTATTTCTTATATTAATTTATCTTCTTTTGGTAGGTAACATCGTTCATTTATATTTCGATAATTTACCATAGATTCAGTTTGATAAGTAATAATTATAGATCACTGATCTACGTTGAAGAGCTATCTAATATGGAAATTTTAAACCTTTGTGTAATTTGCAGCGTTTTATAACCCTTCTCCCTCCAAGATGGTTATCCTAATCTCGAGGTTTCCGCCCCTGTTCTGATGATTGGCCCTCCCGCTCAGGGTCAGCTGATGAATTTGATTTGAGAGAACTATATTTGGTTAAAGGTCTGGTACGACAAGGCCGTTTTTAGTTCATCCCCATTACTCAAACCTCCTTAAATAATTGGTGCGGCGCTCTAATTCGCCCAATAATGTTCGATGGAGTCGAGGCCCAGTAACTAGGAAAATTCCTTCGAAAATGAATTTCCACATGTAACAGCACACATCACAGTTTTAATGACCAGAAATTCACTTTTGAAAACCAGCTTAGAGTACGAAGACTTTTTTACTGTGTCTAAATATATTGTTAAACATTTAAACAATTTATTATCAAGTGACACAAACCGTAGGACTCTCACGTACTAACTCGGTTCTTGAAACGTGGGGTGATTTCTATTCTCTATGCTAACGATTATTGCCTGCCTCGGGCCAGAAATGACCGAGCGTTATGGCACTGCCAGTGATTCAACTTGAAGACGGATTGGAATCTCGCGGAAGAACATTAGCGCCACCTTGGCGAGGTGCGAAGGCGTGATGGATTCTTGAATCCGATCTCGCTTCACTACTTCAGCATCAAGGTCGCTTAAGAGCTTGTCTCACCGAGTGCGTCGTGTCATAAATTAAATCTAATATGAAGGCAGGCAAGTACGTAACCCTCTGATGCCAATGCGAAATGTCATATTCGACTAGACTGAGTTCAATGAGAACCACTTATGTGCCATGAAAACTGACTCTTAACTTTCATAATGTCCCTCAGTTCACTAGAAGTGCGCCATGTGATACTCCCAGAAGAAATCAAGGGTCTGAAATTTGTTCGGTTTTTCAGCGTCATTTTTACACATGGAACTAATAATGAAATTCCGAATTGAATCACTCGCGACGATGTTGTGGAAACCCATTAAAAAAAAAAAGAAAAAGAAAAAAAAACAAAAAACTGAAGTTAATTAAAGAAGAACGTTGTCCGATTCCATGGAAATAAAAAGTTACTATGTTAAATCGATTTCGACGGTTTTCATTATCAGTAACGAACTATAATATAACAGTAAGTTATAGCTCGTTGTTACTGATGATGACCTAACCGTCGAAATCGATTTACCGTTGTAACTATGTATCTTCGTGGAGTGAGAAAAACGTTTATCCCTTCCGTTTTCATTGAAAGAAATTCCTATACAGTTAGGAAGTGGTCACAAAGTTCCTCGCAGGTTTTCACAACCTGTTGCGAAAATCTCAAAAGATATTCCGGACGTAGGGTTCACGTCCATTTAGGGTTTTATTAGTTGAGATGACAAACTCACACTCAAACGTCGTTATTTGGAGTGATTAATGTCTTTCATTCGAATCAATCAAATTCATCGCACGCAACCACAATAATAAGCAACTAAATACAAAAATTGTCAATGCAACTTTTCTTGATTTCCGAATTTATGAGTAGCGCTTGTCATTCGGCAGCCAGAATCACCCTCACTTAATGGCCCCAAAATAAGTTGAATGAGGGAGCTACTAAAACCCCTAACCCGAGTCGTTAGTGTGCTTTTGTTTTCCGGTTTTTGTTCGCACCTACATTTGAGATTTCCTCGCAGCTTTGAAGACAGTTGAAAGGATCCGTGCGTGAAAAATTGTCATCTTTCGACCACCAGGGGGAGCTGGTGGTCCGGGGTGATTAATGGTACCCAACGCCAAATCCAGGGGCTGACCGCTGGTTGTTGAACGTTCTTCTCCAAGCCCGAATGAATCATCCCCTTCTGAACTCTTCCAACCACCGCGACCAAAGAAAACGAATGGTTCACATTAAAAAATATTTTTCAAGCGAGCTTGAGTTTGAACGCTATGGCTATTAAAACATGTACCTCCTCGAAAGTAAAATCAATGCTTCCACTACCGTACAGACTGATTACGCATACTATTCAAGGCTCCGTATAAACGGCAAAGAAGTGGAAAAGTGCTCGACGAGCAAGCTGCACCAACAGCTGTGGGGAGCAAAATCATTGTCCGGTTTTAATTCATCTCTAACTTAAAAAAAACTGCCAAGCTTTACTAGCCAAGGGTACGTAGCTTACTCGTACCCGTATAATCTCAAAGGTTTCCAACGGTTCCTTCGGAGTTTAAGCAAAATCAGTCACCTAAGCTATGAGATTATGCTCTACTATAGATGTTACGTTTGTGATACGATGAAGTTAATTGGAGACCATCTCAGTCTAAACCGCACAATCTCTTGCATCGTACCCTATCCCCCCCCCCCCCCCCACACCCCCCCTCTTAACCCCATCACTCGTTTTTACTCTTTCATCATAAATAATCTTCAGACCGGAACCATCCACAGAAACCCGTCAAATAATAGAAAAAAAAAACCCAGTTATAATGTTGTTTCCTCTTTCTTCAGCTCTTCGTGCAAGGTTTTACTACTACTGTCATAAATTTAGTGAGGGGGTTCTCTCACAGATATCGCGAAGACTCGGAAACCCGCAATACTTAATCGGTTTCGCACATCAACTCGGCTGAGAGCATTTGAAATTACAGAAAAAATGTTCAATTGAGTGAGGTCCCAAGTCTAGATGCGAAATAAAATGATGAAATATTTGAAAGGAATACTTGCCTATACTACTACTTCTGACTATAAAACGGTGGAAGTTAGAAAGTTTTTACGATGATTCATTTTCAGAAAAAACCCCACGATCAGTTTCCTGTTGCGGTTGGATTGCTTGCCACCTCACACGATTTTAGCATTCACTTTCATTTACACATTTACGACAAATTTCTCTTGAATATGCCGCAATGAGTCTTGAGCGATTTAAATTATTTCATTTTTTATATTATCGATATTTATTTTCAATTTTATTGTATAACCCTTAGGTATTACAATGAGTTACTTATAAATAATAAATTAAAAACCACGTGGTATCTTGCTTTCATTTGTGCCACAACAAACACGGTTAGACTTTTATGTATCTACCTATGTATCAAATAATCTATACCTATACTCTTTAAAAATCTAAGGTGTGAGTTTGCGCCCTCGCGCGCGCGTGTGTGTGTGTGTGTGTGTATTTGTGTTACTCAATCACGTGAAAACTACTGGACCCACTGTGCTGAAATTGTACGTGGACATTCTTAGGGTCCCTATTTGACACATAGGCAATATTACAATCCTAGACTGAGTACTCCTTAATCAAGAATTCAGCTTTCTCTAACTACGTCACCCAGATATACAACTTTGTAATTAAGGAAAAACCTGACAAGCGTCGAAACTTTCACGTCAAATGAAGATGGGGTGTGTTCACACGTAAAGAACTTTTGACAACAAATTCAACGAAACTAAAATGATTTTTATAGGTAGAGCCGAGCGGATTTATTCGTTAAGATAGATATTAAAAAATTGATTTTCAAATCGCCTTATTAACTGCAGCAATGTTGGTCGGGAATAGTTCTAACGTAACTAAAGTTATATTGGGTTGGTTGTATTTAGGGGGCGCTTAGTTGAAACATTAATTAGTTACAACTTGAAACTTGATTGCTGGAAATTGAATTGAAGCCTCATGAGGACTGCTGCGTTAAAATGACAAGCTACATTTAGATAAAATGACCAGGTAAAAATGACCCGTAGGCGTGGGTCCGTGCAACGCACGGATAACCAACTAGTAAATTATATATACGCCTACATAATTTACCTGTTATAAATGAACACTGTATAGTTAGCACAGATCACTATAAATAATACCTACACTCCAGAATCAAACTTCAATAACAATTCCGAATCATTGCCATGATTTCCAAAGCGGAGTTGATGTTAGTACTGTTGTAAATTTTTTTCTTAATATTTTTCTTGCCCAGTTTTCTAGGAATTTTGGGAGGTGACGGGTGGGAGGTATTCTGATTAGTCTCCAGTTCTGACCCAGTAGATGTAGAATCCTCCAACGTACTTCGTCCATAGTGAATGATAAGTTTTTTCCATCAACCAATCCACCAATGATTGATCCTTATCAGGACGGCACGCGTCTCGTCTTTTCTTTGCTTGGAACAACTTGGGCAACATATGCTTTCCAGATTCCCGTGTTCGACTGTCGTAGAACTCGGATATATTTAATTGGGATCTATTGATCTTGTAAATGCTCTGGCATATCTAAAGATTTAGAGAAATTATTAGTGATAAAAATCGCTCATGCATGATCGTATGAGTGAATTTTCGTAAATTATTCCTGGACTCCATGAAAAATAAGATAGTTTCTGTTGTTCGTGTGACGGTTCTGTGTAATTTTTGTTTTTCGAATAATGCTTGATTTTCTTCTGTATGTTGTCAATTCTCTTATTAATTGTTTCTATGAGCAATTTCATTTCTTGGCTGTTAACTATTCCTTGCGACAGAGCATGTACGTGTGAATTCAAAAAAGCTGTATGTTCCTTCAAAATACGGTCGCAGTTGTGTAGTTTAGTTTTGATTATGAGAGATGCTGACTAAGGAATACAGTCTTCCGTCGAATGGGTAATTCTTTCCCTTCGGTAAAGCAAAAAATCAACTATCGAACTCGCAAAAATAACCTTTTTTTCAGAAATCTACCTGACAAAATTCATGAAAATTTTTTGCTGAGAGGTATTCAACGACTTAACAACACAAAACAAACATTTATATTGGCATACTGTGATTTCTTGAATTCATCAGAAGATTCCTTGACGAGGATTAGCGATGCATGAATGATCCTTGCTATCCACAACCCTAATGTTTTTTTTTTTCTGTTCTGCAGGGATACCTTTTTCATACGGGTGCCTCTCGGCCCTCTAAATCCTAATTTAATTTGCTTAATGCCTCTTCTCCTTCTGTGACAGCCGTTCTTTTCACAAAGAGGGGGGGTAAAGGTCGTATCCGAGTAATTGAGGGTACCACTTTTCATTCGGATTCTTAGAATTTACTCCGAACCAATTATCCTAATTAGGGTCAACCCAGAATGGAAAATGTACCTATACTATTTCATAAGAATGAAACTCCGTCTGTCTGTTTGCCCATGCTATGCACGGCCAAACGGCTGAATGGGGGGTTCTTCTTGGATTTTTCCGAAAGGGGGCATAAGCGATTTAAAAATTTTCTAATCCCATCCGAACCGTGGCCTGGAGGGCGGGAAGGGGGTGGGAGTCCCTTTTAATGTGCGTTTTTTCCCGAGCGCCCGATTTTCTATCCACTGCCACCTTAAAATTTAAACGAGAGCACTTCGTATGTCAGCGACCAAGTTGCGTTTCAGGACCCGTAGAACACGATGGTGCCGTAAATATTGCAGAAAGGTGCTGTCTTCCTGGAGAAATCAGCAAAAATATGCGGGAAATGACAAAAAAAAAAAAAAGTTCCCCGCTATGGTTTTTTTTCCACCCTAGACCCAGTAAATTTCGACGGTTTTTGTTCGGGTTGGTCTTAAAATGTTTGTTGAAGTTCCATTTTGGTCCCATGCGAGTTTCGAGGCATGCAATATTTTTCAGATTGTAGTGAACGAAAATGTCGACGAAAACGTTTTTTTTTTAGCTACCGCTCTTCCTTATTCCATCGAAACGTTGTTTCTCTGAATTTTGTATTCTAAACCTCTTGAAGGAAGGAAACTCTCCGTTCGAAAGAAACTTCAACAGAATAATAGACAGGAAAAACAAATACGTACAAGCATTCGATATCCGACAGTTCTGTTAGTAGGTAGGTAGTGAAATGTTCTTAAAACTGAACTTTTTGTGGTTCCACATAATAGTACTTTTTGTGGTTCCGCCTTTGATAGTAATTTACAGCAGAAAAAAAGTGTGCCAAGTTGGGTTGGCTGTATAGCTTCCTTACATAATGTTTCTCCCCTTTTATAAGATTTAATTTATTTTATTTATTTTATTTATTTTATTTATTTTATTTATTTTATTTATTTTATTTATTTTATTTATTTTATTTATTTTATTTATTTTATTTATTTTATTTATTTTATTTATTTTATTTATTTTATTTATTTTATTTATTTTATTTATTTTATTTATTTTATTTATTTTATTTTATTTACTCATAATTTTTTTTTTTGGAGTTCCCTTGGGATTTTAATCGAAAGGGATTGTAAGCCATTTTCAAATTTTCTATCTCCACCCGTACCATGGGCTGTAGGTCTCGATGGTATGGGAACTATATCTAGTCGCATCTATAAATCCCACACCTAACGAGTGAGAAAACTCACCCCTAGCGAGCGAAGCGACCAGCATCTCCTACACACGTCGGATTTCTATGGGGTTTTTCCTGCAAACTCCGGATGGACTATTATATCCCATCACATCTATACACCCCCAGAAAGCGAGCGAAACGAGCAACATCCCCTACACATTTCAAATCACTCTAGCGATCCACCGTTTCCAATCATTCTACATGTCCCACTCAACAGTTAACTACCAGTTTTATAGCAGAAAACACGTTCTGAATTACATTCAACAATACGAAAAAGATTAAAGAAATTTTCAGCATTTTATCAATTTTTATTGATTTTCTGCAAATATTAATGAAATTTAAGTAACATTTTGAGCATACATTTTTTATTGTTCTAATTCATCGTTGATAATTTTTTTACTAAGCTCTGCTAATATAAGATATAATCAATTTTATTTGTATATTCTGTAAACTTATGGATAAAGTTCTTCCGCCCTCCTCTGTCTCTCTCTCTCTCCCTCTCTCTCCTTTCTTTTATCTCTCTATCACTCCCCCCTATTTTTCCTCCTCTCTTTTGCCCCAGGCAAGATTTGACCACAGACAGAAGGTAGAGAGGTGGTACAAAATTCTGATTTCGGAGGGTAACAAGAATTGTCAACTTCTTTCACAAATAAACAGGGTCCCTCCTTTTGGTAGCGCGGAAGCAAAAAAAAAAAAAAAAAGTAATAGCTAAAAGGAAAAAAGTAGTAAAATATGTTCATCTGAAGATTTAATTGTTGTACGTACCTAAAATATCTTCGTTTGATGACTCTATCGGCATCAAATTTTATGGTCGAGCTGCTGGAGAAGAAATCCTGCATGGTGCGGCCACGTTGCTTTTGACGGTCGATTTAATGGGTGATAAAGTCCCCGAGCGTGAAACGCAATCGCTGGCAGGTGCCGCTAGGCGCGAATAGACTGCGCTTGATGATCCCCGAGCAATTTGCCGTTTTGTACCGTTCTGCGCCCTCTATCCTCCCGTTCGTTTTGTCACGGAGAAGACAATAATTATGTTGTTGGGGTTCATTTAGTTTGCCATATTTCTGTGAAAAAATGAAGCTATTCTATGATATTTTCGGAGGCGATTTTTTCTCCTTATAATAATAGTTTAATTTAGCCATACTTACAGAACAACGTATTTCATGAATTTTGCAACACTATTTGTGAGATTACTATTTTGTGATAGAGGAAAAAATCCAAACGATTATTGCCTTAATTTGTTGAAAAAGATCTCAAAAAGGATATGGAGTGAGAAAAACGCTGCGAATTATCACACAAAGGTTTGTTATTTTTGTATTAGACAGTCCTTCTATGCGAATCATTAGTTATTAAATCCATTTGGTTATATCACCAAAACATGGCGCTTCACGCTTCCCAAACGAGTTCACACCTTTACCAGTACCCCACAGTGGGCTTACGTGCATTGAAATTTCATTTCAGATATCCTAAAGGAGCTCCATTTCGAATTTCATATCCGTAGGTTGATTAAAGAAATAGAAGGGAAGGTTATTCAAAATTTGTTGGTTTACGTTTCAAGAGGCCGAAAATCAGAAAATCATATGAAATAAATGAGTAAAAATCCGTCGTACGCCATTCATAGCTCTTCTCCAAAGCTACTGTACCAAAGTTCATGAAACCTGGGTCAAAAATCACGTTTGGAGTCTAAGTAGTTGGCCTAAGAGCTCGGCATAAATTGTTGCACTCATTAGCAACTGCTGCGCTTGCGTGAATCTAACATTCTTAATTAACCATTTGCTTCAACTATAGGAACCAGCTATGATAGATTTTTGGATTACTTTAAACATTTCAATGATCTTTACATTCAGGCTACGAATGCGAGAAAGCTTTGTGTCACACCCAACTCGATAGACGTTTTATTGACCTATTATGTGTATAATGTACTCCCAATATGGCGCTGGGTCTAAGCGCTACATCCTATTTGAAAGTTTTCAAATCGGACATAACTTTTTGATTCATCAGCCGAGAATGGCAATTTGCCCACTCGCGCCAGAGGGAAGCTCATTTCCCGGCCTTCCTTTTTCTTCATTCAGGACTCAAACGGGTCGCTTCGATTGGGGAGCCGTCAAAACTTTGACAGCCGGCCTATCAGCTTCTTTTATGACCCGCGGACGAGCCCTGGGAAAATGGACTTCCTCCCAGATATGGACTCGTTTTATAAGGATTGATCGATTGCTCGCTCCTCTCTCGATTTAATTGCTTTTAGGGTCACTTCCACCCTGTGTCCGTCCTTCTTTCTGTGGATCCCTGAAGGTTTTCTTTCGAACTTGACCTCATTTTGATTTCTCACCTCCGAACGTAAGGAAATTGTGCTGTTGGTTAAAAGATTAACAGAGCACAGTTCTAAAAAAAAAAAAAAAAAAAAAATTCTACTTATTTTGCTTCCGGGTCAACCTATAGGCATTAGTTTCATTTTCGGAAGATAGACATTTTATTTCTCCAAAACCTAAATTTCCACTGGCATTTTACTTTTTAGGCCATTCCAAACAACTTTCGTTTTGTGTCTGTTTGCCTACCCGTATGCCTGTCGCGTGTCCGCAAATCTTTGATTAAATCTTATTTTCCACATTTTTCATCTGATCTTGATTAACATTGCAGGAAATGTGCTGGTTAGGCTAAAGATGGTTCCCTAATAGTTTCCTCGTTCCCAAATCAATACGTCATTCTACTCATCCGCTAACGTAAATTTCATCAAGGATAATTTTTTCACCCCCTAGATCTCATCACAGATCATTAGATCACACGATTGTATCATTAGTAGCTGTAACCTTTGAAATTCATGTAACAAAATGGCTTTTTAAATTATCATCCCATTCCAATGATGTTTTCAGAGAATTTTTGGATTAGACTGTGATTAATAATCCTATTCACTATTCACATATCAATACTTAAATCTATGCATGCGCGCACTTATTTCTGTGAACCTTAGTTTCATATGGCCTTCTTGTCTGAGAAATTCTGAGAGTAGTTGGAAAATGGCAATTTCATTACCTGATAATATTATGTTTCATCATAATCGTACCTAGTATGATCAGGTACCTAGTACATGCACAAACCTAAAATCCTCGAAACAAACATGACTTTCTCGGTTTTCATCCGATTTCGATGAAATTTTCAGGAATCGTACGGCTTAGGCTGTAAATGAACTTCATCGCACCGCACTCGCAACACTGGTGCATGTGCCAACAGTAAAATCATTTTTTTCATTGCCTAATTGACCGATTTTGCTCAAACTCCAATGAAAACCTCAATGGAATCTTTTAGATTAGTTGAAGTATTCTAATAAGTCATTAGAAGATTCGACATATGGATACTAGGAAGCTATGTGCCATACCCAACGCCGAAGACGTTTTGTTCATCTCTTTAATTCTAAAAGCCGCTTCAGCACTCACGAAGATTCCTTAGTGTACGTATTAATTTTTATATTTTTAAATGAAAATGGATTCCATTCTAAGAAATTTGACACCATCCACGTTCTCTTACGATGATTAGATTTATATATATGATTTTTAATAATTTCCTGCACTGGTGACGTCACTCTGGAAAGGGAGGGGGTGGGCTCGGTTTGACGTCATTAGTGCGCGAAACTTTGAAAAACCATAGAAGGAAAACTACTCATCGTAGGAAAGTGTAGTTGATGTAAAATTTCTTATGGTAGAATCTTTTTCCATCCAAAGATACTTTTTTTTGCCACCATGAGTAACGCTCATCGAGATTGCCCTTTTATAATCGCTACAATATCGTGTTACGACGAGTAACCACCTAGAATATGTGTAATTTTGTTCTATTTGTCTCCTCTGAAAATACGTAGATTTGGTTGGAGAATCAAGGGAACCGAACCCCCTAAGTTCGTTGGTAGCTGCACAACCAGCACACCCGAAAACCACCGATGGCCCGTGAAAATCGATACGAATCGCCCATTTGGGGGCAATAATGCCGTAACGGCGGCCGCCTAACCCGCCCATAAGCGATTGCCTCGAAGGCGCGAGCTTGTACAACATCTACCATTGTCGCGGGGCTACGCCCCATAAAATGACGCCCACGAGGGGGCACCTCGTTCGGATCAGAAAGGGAAGCATGTGGTAGGAGAATGTTACCGTCCGTTATGGAGGAAGTTACGACCTACAGCCGATTGCAAGGCCTAATGAACCTGCAAGCCCTCCGCGGATTTTTAAATATGCATGAGCATTAAGGTGTTCGATCGAAATGTTTTTCACTCCATAAAGTTGTAACGTTGTTCGTTTGAATATAAAGCCCTGATGTCGTGCAATCAACAACAATTAAGCCCGGTAGGATCCCACACAACGCAAATTCACACTGGACCATTTCATTATACACAACATAAATAAATGAGTTGATGAATAAATTTATTCCCCAAGTTGATTTTGCAAAACCTGATTGATTATATAAATATACAGCTCGTAGCTTGTGTGGCTTCTGTCAACAAGTAACAGTATGTGATTGAATGAAGATGTAACGTTCTGTTATTAGCACATGAACGAGCACATTCTCTACTCATACCTAAATAAATTGTTTCCATGAACCACAAAACTAAAGCCTTTTTAAAATAGGCTTATAGCGGATCAAAGATATGTTGATTCATACCAGGAAAAACCAACACGTACAATTTATGCCAAGTTACAAAATCCGCCTTAATTTTGACATTTTCATGTCTTCATACATTGGCACGTAACCGCGGAAAGCGTTACTTTCCAGGAGCTATCTTTTTTAGGGCTGACGGAATTTTCTGATTATTCTGGCTTACAACCAAACCTTTGATACGGAACTGTTCCTTTATCGTTTTTTGTTTACCAGTCTTTAGAAAGATCTCAATTTATGCTAAAATCTTACGCGTGTGTCAGTTAGCGTGTCTGAAGGGTTCACCGTTTTTACAAGCGGAGAAGATTTTAATGAACTTGTTAAACATCACATACTCTAACCTTCAGAATTCTAATTCGGTTATCGAACCATCGAGAAATTTTCATTGGGCCAAAGACATGAATATTTATTCCCCGCTTCAAACTAATTGGGATGAAATGTATTACGGCAATTCCCTTGAACCCTGAACATTGGATATTTCATTATTTTCGAGATGTAGTTTTTTCTAAGGATTTCACGATATCGCATGCGCAATGGGAGTACTCGAAAATATACGGAATGCTTAGATGAATTTGGATTACCTGTTAGAAAAAAGTATATCTAGGTTTTTGTGTCATTTTGAGTTTGCGGATGTGCGGAAGATATCATCGCGGTGCAGTTCATGGAGTATTCAGATATATTACCGAATTACTGATGTAGAAAAATTACTCTTATTCCTGCATGAATGGTTACAGTACCTTGGACTTTCTACAGATCATAAGCTGACGATTCCAGCCAGGATGGTTCCATTGGTTTCATCTGTATTGGAAACTCACTCATTTATACTGTTACTGATTCTGTCAGGAGGATTATTCCCTTCCAATTATCGCTGTCTCTTCTTTCGTAATTAAATTATTGAGCTTTTCCACCATTATGCAGGCCCTTCTCTTCATTATTCTGACACTCCATAACTCAGAATGCATGAGACGTACCTACTTTGGTATAAACAAAAGTCTTCTAGGCCCCGAGAGGAATGGCACCAACACCAAAGTCTTTGAGTTCTTTAACACCCCTCTCATATGTATATTGGCTCAGTAGTCGGCAGATCTTCACTTATCAATGTCTGGGTACGAATCCACTAGCGGAGACGAATAGTTCCTTCATCCCTTTCTCTCCTACTCCGGTGTATCAAAATCTTTCCTGGAGTGTTCCTCGCATGTGTTCAACAGCTATTCATTCACTAGCCTGAGGTTGAAAGATGTGCAGCCCTGTGCGTGTGCTAGGGTAAAGCTGGCAGAGAACATATTGTCCCAATGCCCTGAGTATGTAGCGTTGCGAGTTGAGCATGCGATTGAGGGAGTCCCTTTACTCAGTCTTCTTTCGACGAAGGATATGTATTTATGAGGCTTGTGTCATTTTCATCAGAGGTCATCCTTATACTTGTGTTCAGGCACAATAGGGGAAATCAGGGGAGAATGAATTAGGGGAGTTGGTATGTATAGGATAGATAGGATAGAATTGTTATATTATGGGTAGGCTTATGGCAGCGATGTGCAGTTTAGTTATATTAGTTGTACAGTTTGTCGTTCTTAGGTTAGGATAGTGGGTTAGATTAGTCGATTAGATTAGTGGGTTCATTATAGGTGTAAGGTTGATTTAGGCTCTTGCCACCCATTTGCTGGCTGGGAGTATTTACTTTCATGGGGTGGTTTGAGTGGCGTGGGATATTTGGGAGCCAGCACCCAACAACATCTTGGGGCACCAAATGACGAATTAAAGTGGTAGCACATCATGCTTAACAAGGCACATCGGCTTGTTTCCAGTCACTGCCTTAGGATTCTCCAGAGTGCCGACTCCAGTCCTCACGCACTCATGATTGAGGTGTGGGATTCTGCTGGTGAGGGCAAGGCGTCGGGCGCAGAGACGCCATCTCTGATTCGGCATATCGACCATTCTAGCCTTAGTGGTTGGGGTTGGAGGAAAGGAGGGGGATGCTGTTTGGCGCCTACTCCAATAAATGGTATTGCTGGTGGGGGGAGCCCCAGGCTGCAGGTGCACAGACCTTGTCAAAGCAGCAACTGCCTGCCTCCCAGTTGAGGTTGGATTCGCGGGGCAGTGGTTTCATCACCCCTAGCAGTCTGTTCTGCGAAAATAGGGTAGATCTTCGTGGGAATGTTGACATACGAGGGTGGGTCTCTTTTCGCGGACCTCATATTCGAGTTTTGTGAGCATACATAAAATTGGGTACCAACCTGCTTAGTTGGTATCGTGAATTAGAATCCATGCTTTGACTAGGTTAAGACCTTAAGACGAGAACTGGGCTATGTCAAGTACACTGACTGTGTGAACAGTCTCGTTTTAGGAGAATCTTCCCAGATATGATCAGGGGTAGACCACAAGTCATATTGCCTCAGGACTCCCAAATACGACTTCTAGATTCTAGGAGGGGATATTGGATTCTTCTGCAATTCATCGATAGTGAATAACAATCCTGATTATTATCCAGACTGGCTCCCATTAATATCTTTCGTTGGATGGTGCATATTGATACATGGGATTTCACTACATTATATTGTTTAACTCGTCCAATTCAACTCTACAGAATTTTCAAATCTTCTTTTTTTTAAATTTACCATTGGCGTCCAGGATATATTTTACTGTTAAGTTACATTTTCTGGAAATGATCAAATCTCTTCCTAGTGTGAAATTTTAGAAAACGATTATATATTTATTACCATACGTCAGGTACTAGATTAGAAATAGTTAGGAATAGTACGTTTTTTCGGTGTTAATGGCACGCTCGCAAACCCGGGAGACAATGCAGAAAATAACACACACATCATCTATAACTCATTCTTTTTTTACGAAATCTAATATCAGAAGCTAGAACACCATCACTACTCAGTTAGTACTGCAGAGTTCCGAGAGTGTATTAAATAATCCGCGCGAAAAAAGCGATAAAAGAAGGAAAAATCGCTCCGTAAATAGATTGGTTCATTTGGGTGGCGACCCGGGTTGCGATCTTTTGTGCGACCATTTTCGCTGCGTGTGGCAGCGCGTTATAGTTACTCTTGACAAACGGTCGGGTAAATCATGCCGCGGAAACTGGGGGTGACGTGTTCCCGTAATGGGGCCAGAAGGAGTAGGAAGGGGGCGTCGCCGGCTACAAAGCTAATACGTGAAACTCCCTTTTTTGTACTATATAACCGCATTTATTTTTCACAGTCTCTCCCTTCTATATGAACTAGGAAGGACGGAAAATTAAAATCTAATAAACCCGCTTCAGAGATGCTTTACTTTAATGGAATATCTGGGGACATGCAGTGTTTGTCCGCAGCAACTTTTCTTCCGCCGTCGAAAAACCTGCTACTGCTGAAGACATTATGAAAATGAGAATTAAAACACTGCAAACTAATACACATAGGTTTATTATTTCTATATTGGATAGCCCTTCTACGGAGATCACTAGCCCATTATCTAAATATAAATACACAGACGTAGGATTGGCAGTATATATAACACGGACGCATGAAATTAGTTAGAAGAATCAGTTATACCAAAGTTATCAAAAATAATTCACGGCTTAGCATGAGCAGTATGAGCACACTCTACATATGCATATGGTCCGACGGCAATGCAATTTATAGAAGACCAGCTAGGCACTCACTAACACAATTCCCGAAAATTTTGTCATAATCGGTCCATATAGTCTCGAGGTTTTGCCTTTGTCACAACACTTTAGTTTGGAGGCGGCGAAGTAGTTATTACTCAATCAATCGGAACTAACTATCGGTTAATTGATTACTAATTGATATATTAATGAATTTATTGTCCTGAAACATACGCCCAACATGAACATGATCGAAATCTGATTGATAAGCCGTCAGAAATCGACGAAATTCAAGTTGGTGCTTGCGCACACGTTACTATTGATCTGAAGGCAATGAAACGTGTTGGACATTATTTTCGAACTAACCCGTACAATCCTTGAAAATGTCATCAATACCAGTTTACTTGTCTCGAGTTTGCCTGCCAACCAACTTTAGTTCTGCGCATAGCTATTACTCAACTAATTCCGATTAAATTCTCAGGGAATCATATGAAAATGATAGCAAACGTTATAAGAAATTCACGTTTATGCATGCGTACACACCATCATGCAATGGAATGGAATGGAATTTAGAGGGGATCATCAATTAGCTAACTCGCAAAATCCCAGAAAATTTCATCAAAGTTGGAGTAAATCTTAGTAGTTTGTGTGTGGTAAGAAATTGGCACAGACATACTTATACAGACAGGCATCTGACAGACAGATATACTGACATGGAAACTTGCTTCATCAGCAAGCTCTGTAACGCAAAGAGCTAATGGAAGTTCTGATTTTGGATGACAAAACTTCTTTTGACTTTTTGCACGAACACGTTTCTCTACCTTAGGTAGTGGAGATGCAAATGTTGTTAAGTAATATATGACTACAGGGACAACCCCCTGTATGGGTTATCAACGATTTTGGTGAGAATGGTCAATAAAATCATGATTTCACTTGATATTCCCCCAATATGAATATGCAAGTTTATGTCGTAGTATAGCTTAAATAGCATTCAATGCTTCCTCGATGAATCCAACTTACAAAAATCGCATTGTTATTGTGTTCAATTATCATACCCTGTATCTTCATGAGATATCTGTTAATGAGCATTGTTTACGGATGTCACTTTCTTCCTTTCTGATGATTCATTATGTATATAATGATGAGTGCTCAGAATACAACTTTTGGCACTGAAGATTAATCCGAACTACAATTTTTCCATTCGGATCCGAAAATACTGTATGATGGTCCGAAACAAGCAGTCCGAGGCAACTCTACCTGTGGGTCACATTCGACCGACCTAACTGCCCATCCTCTTGGTAAATGTCTACACAATGCACGCGAAAAGATATTAGTAGATGATTTCTGGGAGGTCTGAGCCCTCGGAAGTTGGCTATGTGCCCGCATAAGGACTGCTGTAAATAACCGAGTTAATAAATGTTCCAATTACGTATCTTTATGAATAAATTAATGAAGTGTGATCTGATCAAAACCCCAGTTATGGCATGGGTACCTAATAATAAAATGTTATAAATCTGTCTTCATTTAAATTTTTTTAGATCTCTCTGAGTTGAGTTGTTTGATATTACTAGTGTATCTAGATTCATTTCGGTATTTAGGTATCAATATTGAACCTTTTCAAATCAAGAAGAAAAAAGAAGAAAAATCAACCTCCCTTAAAATTTGATGGTTAACGTTTCAAGTTATGATCGTTTCGTATGTGAAGGAAACTAGAGACATTCGACCCTACCCACGGTACTAGTTATCAGTGGTTCAGTAATCCCCAAAACACGTTACTAAACGCACATGCAGAAACGTTACCAACACACATTTTGAGACGCCATTTTTTTTTTTTTTTTTTTTTTTTTTTTTAAGCCCGCTTGTGAGTTATTATAGCCTTTTTTCGAAAATCCCTCAAAAGCTAGATCTCCCTAAGTATTGAGATTTGACCCTTACCTTCCGCGGTTCTTATTTTATTTCAGTATGAATTGGATACCTACAGTTTTGGAACTTATGTCAGGAGTTTCAACTTTCATAATGGGAGTGGGTGAATAAAGGGGTAACACTTATAAATCAGGACTTATCAACAATTCTCGTCCGATTTTCGTGATTCTTTTTTCGTTCAACTATGAAACCATTCTACTTTTGGATCATATATCAGGAAATACGGGGAAAGGGGATATATCAGGGGGGGGGGGGGGGGGGAATCATATCAGGTGAATAGAGGGGGAAATAGTAATAAAACACGATGTTTTAACTATTCTTTTTAGATTTTTATGTTACTTTTTTGTTCAATTATGAAATTGGTCTAGATTTAGGAAACACCTATATCAGGAGTTTCAGATTTCATGCTGGAAGTTTTACGAGGGAAATTCACTGTCGATGGAGGGGGTTTTATTGGGGGGGGGGGGGGGGGGGGGGGGGGGGGGGGGGGGATTCAGATAAATCATGATTTTTTTTCTCATTTTAGCTCTCACCAAAATGACATACAATCCATTGGACGTCTCTATGATGCATGCATTACCAATATGTTTTGAAATGTTACCAATTCAATGAGCTCCAAATGTACTGGCCAAAAAACTCATCCTTTCATTTATTAGAAATCTTGATTTTTGGCGCAAGAACAGAATTTTTATCTCAATCCTGGGATGCCACATACAATATTATATACCTATTTGTGACCGTGCAAGGGAAAAGGGAGCTAAACTTGCCAGAGGTCAAATCTGTTTATATATTTCTCCACATTATGCTGAACAAATCCGTTTTTTTAATTTTTTTATTTTTCTATGATTTTCCAATCAAAATTTATGATTTTTCAAAGTTTGAAAAAAAATGGGCCCAAAAATCGCACATTTTCAGCAGGTTTCAGCAGTTTTTCAGCAGACTTGCAAAACTGCAGTTTTTTGGGATTATAAACTCAAGAAAAATGTAGAAAATTCAATTTTTGATGATTATTGGGGAAAGAGAGATAGTTTTGGGACGTAAAAAATATTACAAAAATAGTAAATTTTTGACTCAATCTTCTTTTTTGTTCTCTTGAAAGAAAAAAAAAAAAAAAAATCCTTGGCATGTTCCCTTTTCCCATGCATGGTCACTTATATACATATATGAAAAAGATTCACGCTATAGGATTCGTTTTGAATGGCTCAAAACGGATTTAAATGAAGAAAATTTCCGGAAAATTGCATTAGCTTCAATTTCTACGATAATTCTGCTAAAAGGTTCATCAAATAATACCAACTGGAACATACCAAAATTTTTCACTAAATTGTACAGTAAAATGTCTTCATGTTTATTTACAAAGCAATAAAAAATGGCAAAATCTAAATTGGAATTTGAAGCAGGATAACATTCAGGTAGAAGCAGTTTCCAAACGATATCAAGTTTCATAGTTAACAATTTATGTGCATCCAAAGTGCTTAAATTTAAAAAAAAATTAAGAAAAATATATCGCTCAAATTTGTGGGAATTTTTCTTCTGTCAACACAATTACTTATTTAGAACTTTCTATGCATGCCCCTGACTATATGTATGAATGAGTTAATTGGCAGAAGGGCTCTCTGATACTGAAATAATGAATTTTTGTAATAATTTGAAGCTTTAGAAACAAACAGTTTTGCACAAACAGAATAAAGAATTTTCACTTCCGGTACAATATGTCATATTGTTTCTCATGAGTATAAGATCTTTCTTACCACTTATTTGACATAATACTTAGTTATTGAACATGGATTTGTGAATTAGTATATCTGTAGGCATGTAACGAAACTCTTCAATGCTCATTTTATTTATTATTTGCTACTGTAATCTTATTATTTTATCATAATTTCTGAGTTTTACCCGTAAAAAGCGATATAAATAACTGCATTATTACCAAGTTCTTGGTAAACTCACTTTAAAACCAAAATACCATAATACAATGTTTTTGTTATTACTTACAGTTACTTTATAAGTTTTGAACTGTAAGTTCTATCCCCATATGATACATGAAGCGTTGAAATTCAATGAACCTGGAAAATTATGAGTCATTATGAGAAGAGTGACATTACGATGTATGAGGATAGATTGACAACAATAAAAACTAAGCATGCATACCTAGTGGAACATAATTCATGAATATTATATCAATTTGTTGAAGCATAAATAACACCCTACATTATTTCGACTAGAATGAAAATTAAAAACAAATTGCAGCCAGTCTCTTTTGATTAAAAATGAGGTCGTTAGGATACAATCAGTCATTCATTATGAATGCCCAAAGAAACTAGGGCTCCGCGCCAACGTGCGGCGACAGGTATAATATAAATAATGTATGCAAATTCATTCAGGAAGAATAACTCGATCTCCCTCTTTCCGCGAAGCAGGATTTATTGTTTGATGTAAATAATTGGGGATGGATTCCCAGTTTTTTTCGGGGGGCGCTGAATTGTGGATAAAGGCGAACAGGAACGTTTTAAATGTAATAGAAAATGAACGGGATGAATAAAAGAATCTCATCGATTATAACTGGATTTTGGGTCGGTGTTCAAGGAAACCTGACGGCGAAATATAGATGCAAAATAAAAAGCGTCTGCTGAATAGGGTGGGCAGATTCATCATTAATGTGCTGTGTAGTGGAAGTCTACCATGAATGCAATTTTAAACTTAACTAACAGGTTTTATACAAATTTGATCAAATTAAAGTTTTAGAATCGCAGAATAGAATTCAATGACCGTAGTACATTAATATATAGGATTGGTTGTTTGTTAAATACAATCCATCTTGTAGCATAATCTTATGAGCAATTTTTTTTTTCGTTCTTTTATCAAGTTCATAATGTTGTAGAAATGCAAATTCAACTATTTTTAGCCTTTTTGACCATTTTTGAGCACATTTTTTAAATTAGAGCAATTCACTGTGCCCAAAATGATTTTTTCAACGATCTCAGTACCTATTGTCTCTCTCTCGGAATGCTTTTTTTTTTTTAACGCAAGAACGGAATTTTTATCTTGATCCTAAGGAGAGTTATCGTTATATATATATATATATATATATATATATATATATATATATATATACACATATATATACACATATATATAGTAACCCTAGTAATCGTCCCAGAATGCCTCAAAACAGATTTAAAATTTCGGAAAAGTTAAAAAATTTCCGAGCCATTGCAATAGCTTCAATTTGTACGAAAATTCGCTAAAAAAAAAAGAAAAAAATAATAAAATAAAAATAAACGAAAAATCCCCAGACTTGACTGCTTTCAGGACGGCGTTTGGAATTATTTATATTTGTATTATATTTATTTATATATTAATATTTTCAAATTTATTTTTTGTCTATTTCATATTGATCTGGGTTGGATACTGATCCCTCCATCACACAATGAATTATAGTGGTTACTCATAGGCTGATGTAGCTATCTAAATAATAGCCTGGACTCTGGGTACTCTACTTGGGTCTATTATAAGTTAGTGAACTAGTCTAAACAGCCTATCGCCTTTACGTCTAGACTGATATGACTAATAGCATTCCGTGGGCGAAAATATTATCACAGTTCATCAAAATTCAGTTACAGTTTTTACTAATCACAGTTCACAATATTGTTATTACTAATTTAACTGTGTAATAGACTGGTTCAGCTGCTTGCTATAGTTTCTGGTTTTACAAATGTCCTTCCCAGTTGTGTATGAAAGAGACAACTAAGTAACTACAACAAGTACCTAATATGCATCCAGCAATAATTATCAACTGAAATTTTAGAAGAATTGATTACTTCAAATCGAGGAATTCGAAAGTCATAGCGAAAACACTAGGTACTTAAAAAAAAGCTGACAAGTCTGCAAACAGCGTTCTTGTATCTGTAACATGAATGCATAGATCATTGAAATGTTTTAAATTATCTTGAAAAATTCCATACCGGAAAATAGAAAAGGGAGATGTACCGTACAACATCAAAATTGGGCAATTAGGAAACGAGGAAGAAATTGATGTAATTTTGTTTGCACATGCGCAAAATGGAATAATGATTTGAGAACGATGAAATTGACAGAGTACTATTTATAGCCTGACTCGCTCATTCTTAGAAAATTTCATAAAAATCGAATGGAAACTGTGGGTATTAAGCTCGTTTCAAGGATTACATGCGCAGCAGCTACAAATAATACAATTATGTTGAAATTTATGTGTAACTTGATGGAATTTTCGTTCGTGCATGCGCAGAGTGAAGTATCAGTTTCAGGACAATGAAATTCGTAGGGAATCATCTACATTTTAATCCGCACATTCCTTGGAAATTTTATCAAAATCGGCTTGTTACTAGGGTTCGCGGAACAATGAAAGTTGTTCAGAACAGTCTAGAGTGAAATTTTTGATTTTGGAGATAACAAATCTATTAAGTGATAACAATGCTTCCGCTACTTGGGCTCGGAAAAATATGTTTCAGTGAATTTTTCTGATCCTACCCATTCGTTTTTAGAAGGTACTGCGTTATTCTTTTTGCTGTCGGCTTATTTTCCAATTAGGATGATACTTAGTTGATGAATTATCACGGTTATTATCTGATCGTTTAGATGAGCGAATATATTTTGTTGCTGAAATCTTGAATCCGGAGCGAGTGATTGGATTAGGGATTTTGCCGCCGAAACTTTTTCATCTCATTATGTCATAAGAGGTTCTATGGTGGGTAATCGAGTTATTTTTAGAACGGAGAAACTTTTTGAGAGATGAGGGGGAAGTCCCAGTTTTAATAGTGTTTCAACCCTCTAGATTAAGTCCGATGATTACGGCGATTCTTCCCACTTTGAGGAGGCTAACTAGGTTGGTTCTAACCGTCAGTAATTTTGAAGGACCCTCATCATGATGGCTAATAGAAAATTGTAACTGTGTTGAACTGTAACTTCGGGAATAATTTGAGGGAACGCTACCTTTGAAGCATAGATAATGCCTTTGCGCATACGCACTGTCTACAACTTATCTACTTACTATTAGAGTCATGAAGAGTCCTAAGATAACTTGAGAACTTATTTAATGGAATTGAAATTGTACTTTTCAACATATTATGAAGTGAAGTAAGTATGATTTATAAATATAGGACATATATTTTTAAGCGTTTCCACCAGGAAAATACAACATTATGTCATCTCTTCCTGGACGATGGCTGGCTCCGGCGTGCCTCATGAGGGATAGACTCTAAGTCTCAAGAAGCTTTAGTACACTTTTCATTTCAGTTCGTAGATATTGATTAAAATTGATAGGAGACCATTTGTTTAGACTAAAACAGATAGGTACGTAAAATTTTGAACCTGGACTGTTGGGTCATATTATTGTTACACACGTGTAGGGAGCCTGGACAGATAGCTACTGAGAACTCCAGGCAATATTTTTGATGTGTATCAGTGCGGTCATCGGGTCATGATGACCCGTGCAGTGCAGAAGGAACGTTAAATGTAGTTATTACAGTCGGTTATTTTCTTCTCAATAACAAAGGCTTACTAAGGTTTGGCATCTCTTGTACGCGGAGCGTCTTCTTGGGGGATTATCATTACTTCATGTGGGAAAACTTGGTGTGTCGTTTGAGTTGAAATTATTTTGTTCAATTTGTTCCCAAAGTGATTGTGTCCAGAAGATTGCTGTTTCTTCTGATTTAAAATATGGAAAAATTATCTTATACATAATAAGATTTTCCTGATTATTTACGAAGGTTATTGTGTTTTTCAATGATTATTCTACGAAGTTGAATTATTGTTCAACGTAACCATCTAGGAAATGGACCTTTAGATTGGATATTTAATTTACAATAAGACCATATAACTTCTGAGTCACAAACTATTTTGAGGGTCGAATAGTTGGACTGACTTATTATAAAATAAATATCCGCACTAAGATCTATTTCCTGGATGGATGTGTTAGAAAATGAGCTAATTTTGCTGAAAAATTATTGGTTTGCACAAAAACCATCATAAATAATGTAAAGTGGTCACTACACTTGAAAACAATTTACCTGATGTTTATTATGCTACCAAGGAAGGAGACGAAAATGTTTATATTCGAAAAAGTGTGTTGTTGTGTTGAAGAAGAACTGCTAAATTTTGTGGTATAATTTTGTGCATATTTTCTGTTAATAAAATAAATAATTCTCTGTTCACCCGTGTGCTTTCCGCGTTACATTTGGTGTCAGAAGTGGGATGAATCAAGAACTTTCCATAGCGGATCGAGTGCGCTTACATCCGCGCCGACAACGGGGAAGACCCGAGGTGGAAGAGGAGGTAGGTAATGAACCCGATGAATTCTTCAACGCTGAAGATGCACCTGGAGGTCAAGGGCCTGTGGAAGTGGCCACCTCAATTGAAGAATTGTCCCAGCAGGTGGCTACGCTCAGTAGGGACTTCCGTTTATTGTTGAGGTCAAGAGATCAACAAGCTTCGGGGGTAGCAGGGATGGTGGACGAGAGAACTGAGGGAGCTGGTTTCCCTGGAGAGAGGCTCGAGGTTATTCGGCCCCCCACCTTTGATGGTACATCTCCGTGGGATGAGTATTGGGCGCAATTCCGGGCTATCACCTTGGCTAATAGGTGGAGACCAACTACTGCAGCCATTCGCCTAATTGCATCACTGCGTGGTTTGGCTCTGGCAGCGGTATGCAACATTCCCGAGTCCCGCCGTGATATTGTATCGATGGAAGAAGCTTTAGCACGGAGATTTGGTGCCCAGGGCCAAGCTCGACTCTTCCTGGCCAAGCTTCGCCGGAGAGTACAAGGGGCTACAGAAGATGCTGCAGCATTTGCGGCTGATGTGGAGGGTCTTGCGCGTAGGGCTGTACCAGGGGAAGAGGCTCGGGAGGCTATTGCGGTTGAGCAATTCATTAATGGTCTACGAAGCCAGAGAATCCGAGAGTTGGTGATTAGTGGAGACCCAACCACACTACAGCAGGCAGTAACCCGAGCTGCAACATTGGAGGCAGGATTAACGCAAGGTTCCCACATGGTTCGTTCTGCAGATCTGGTGAATGATTCTGGGAATGAAGAGTTGCT
This sequence comes from Adelphocoris suturalis, assembly GCA_030762985.1. Classification (NCBI taxonomy): domain Eukaryota; kingdom Metazoa; phylum Arthropoda; class Insecta; order Hemiptera; family Miridae; genus Adelphocoris; species Adelphocoris suturalis. The sequence goes on along the minus strand of CM061040.1, from coordinate 113,468,020 downwards.
CAGGAGGATTATTGATCAGCAGTTGCAGCAAATGAGCTCCTTCTGTGGTGGCAATGTGAGACGGGAAGAGCATGGAAGACAGGAGGAGCACAGGTGCTGCCTGGTTAGGGAGCAGTTGCAGGCAAAGAAGCGGGAGCTGAAATGCTGGAGGTGTGGGGGTACAGACCATTTTCTCCGTAATTGCAAGCAGCGGGATACTGGTAGAAATGGGCCTGGGTCGGAAAACAATTAGCCACCAGCTCAGGAGGCCAGAAGCTGGGAGGCAAACAAGGGCCTCAGCGGGATGGTGTACGTGTAAGTGAGCTATTATACCAAGTGAATCAAGCGTCAATAGTCCTGGAGGGGGCTATTGAAGGGAACCCTTGCCAAATGATCATGGATACAGGAGCGACTGTGACTATTGTAAATCCGGAACTATTGGGTGGTGATGTGGCTCAATCAGCCCCAGGATCAGGGCAACTGAGAATGCTGTCTGGAAATACCATTCCAGTGAAAGGTAAGGCTCTAGTCCGCATACAGTTTGGTGGGGATGAAGCACGAAAACACGAATGCGTGATTGCTGATATTGGGGAACCCTGCATAGTTGGCATGGACTTCATGAGGGCTCATGGGTGTATTATTGATATGGGGCAGGGGACGCTCACAGTGGGTCGGAACTGTATTCGGTATGGGAGTGGGTTACAACAGACTACAGGGGACGCAACCTATCGCACACATGTACTCACAACAGTACCGCTACCTTTGCATGTTGAAGCAGCTTGTGAGAAACCATCGCCTCGGTTGTCTAAGTGCCAACTCCAGCTGTTCCGGGAGCTACTGTCAGACAACCTGGATGTTTTTGCAGAAGGTCCCAAGCACCTGGGGCGATGTAACCATGGGGAGCATGTCATTGACGTTGCAGGTCATCCTCCCATTAAGCAGCAGCCTCGAAGGGTGAGCCCAAAGCAACAACAGACAATTACAGACCTAGTGAATGAGATGTTGGCATCCGGAGTAATCGAAGAATCCCACAGTCCATGGGCAAGCCCGGTTGTTATGGTCCGGAAGAAAACGGGGGACTGGAGATTCTGTGTCGATTATCGGAGGCTGAATTCTGTAACAGTGAAGGACTCGCACCCACTTCCTCGAATTGATGAAACTCTGCAGGCATTGGACGGCAGCAAATGGTTTACAACGTTGGACTTGCAGAGTGGTTATTGGCAGATTCCCATGCACCCGAGTTCCCGAGAGAAAACTGCATTCTGTACTCGTCGAGGGTTGTGGCAATTTACGGTTATGCCATTTGGTCTAACCAATGCTCCAGCTACATTTCAACGGACCATGCGACAAATTTTGAAGCCCTTACTGGAGAGGGGGGTTGCTGAAGTCTACCTAGATGACATTTTGCTGCACACAGCAAGCTTTGAGGAGCATGTTCGGTGTCTTGGAGAGGTGTTTGGAATCTTGCGGCAGGCTGGGCTGAAGTTGAACATTAAGAAATGTGACTTTCTCCGAGAAACTGCCATGTACTTGGGGCATGTAGTTACAAGGGGTGGTATAATGACAGACCCAAAGAAAGTAGAGGCTGTGCGACAGTGGCCTATGCCACAGACGACCAAAGATGTGCGGGCATTCACGGGTTTCTGTTCGTATTAACGGTCCTTCATCCCAAAATTTGCAGAGCGGATGAAACCGCTCTACGAAGCCCAGAACCAGCCGGGAAGATTACAGTGGACGGGATCTTGCAGACAGTCTTTTGAAGGCATGAAGATGCTAATGCAGCAGGCGCCGGTTCTCGCTTATGCACGGCCAGATCTTCCCTTCATAATTGATGCAGATGCCAGCAATGTAGCCTTGGGTGCTGTTCTTTCCCAAGTACAGGAGGGGAGGGAGAGGGTGATTGCGTTCTTTAGCCGGTGCCTCTCAAGAGCTGAACGGAATTATTGCGTGACTAGGAAAGAGTTATTGAGTGTGGTGGAAGCAGTTAAGGCATTCAGCTCATATGGGCTGGACAATTGCCAGAAGCTCACAGTTCACACGGATCATTCCTCCTTGCGCTGGTTGTTGAACTTCAAGCTGTTGGATGGGCAACTTGCCAGGTGGATGGAAAAGTTGGCTCCATATCACTTGGAAATCCAATATCGGAGTGGAACGCTACATGGCAATGCAGATGGGCTCTCCCGAAGGCCCTGTGCTCTGGCAGGGTGTAAGTTTTGTGACAGGCGGGAAGAGGAAGCATGGAAGGGAAACTCAGAAGAGGAGTCAAAAGCTGTGTTGGCAGTGAAACTGGAGGCGGAATGGGACAATGCGGCATTGAAAGGACAGCAGCTTGGTGATGCACATTTGAGACCTGTGATGGATTGGCTGCGACAGACAAAGCGACCAGACTGGGAAGGAGTTGCTGGGCTGAGTCCAGAGACCAAAGCATATTGGGCCATGTTTGAATCTCTAAGCCTTTGCGAAGGGGTAATGTACCGGAGGTGGGAATCACCCAATGGCCAGAAGACAGTGATGCAGTTGATCATTCCCCAGAGCCTGAAGAATGAAGCAATCAACAGGGCTCATGGCCCTGCGCATATTGGGGAAAAGAAGACATTGTCTCAACTCCGTGCTCATTACTACTGGGTGGGGATGCACAAGGACGTTCGACTTTGGTGCCGGGAATGTGTGCCCTGTGGAAAGCGAAGAGGAGGATCAAAGTCACCCCATGCTCCCCTCCAACTATACGCAACTGGTGCCCCATTCCAGCGGGTAGGGGTTGATGTGTTTGGGCCACTACCTGAAACGGATCGGGGGAATCGCTTCATGTTAACGGTGATGGATTACTTCACAAAATGGCCTGAGGCTATCCCCATTGCAGACCAGAAGGCTGAGACTGTGGTGAATGCGTTGATCCAACATGTCATTTCGAGGTTTGGCGTTCCGGAGGAATTACACACAGACCAGGGGACCAATTTTGGATCTGCACTTTTCCAGGATGTGATGGATCAGCTAGGAGTTAAGAAGACGCGGACGTCACCCCTACACCCCCAGAGTGATGCAATGGTGGAGCGACTCCATAGAACCCTGTATGATTGGCTGTCTAAGATGGTTCAGGAGCATCAGCGCGACTGGGATCTTCAACTGCCAGTGGCCCTACTGGCATATCGTGGTTCCGAACATGCTGCTACAGGTTTCACACCAGCCTACTTGATGTTTGGCCGTGAACTTACAATGCCTCTACATTTGCTGTTTGGTAGGCGACCGGACGAGAAGGAGGTGCATGAGTATGCCAAGAACCTACGATCACGGTTGGACCAAGTTCATCAAGAAGCCCGGGAGTTACTGCATGTGAGGGCGGAAATAATGAAACGACGGTATGACGTCAGAAGCAAGAACCCCCGTTTTAAGGAAGGGGACAGCGTCTGGTTGCACAACCCCCGGAGGAAGAAAGGGAGAAATCCTAAATTGCAGTGCCATTGGGAGGGCCCCTTCAAGGTCGTCAAACGGCTCAATGATGTCGTTTTTCGAATTCGAAGTTCCCGAGGTGCGCTGCGCGTTGTTCACAGTGATCGTTTGACTCCGTACTGCGGAGCGGAGCTAAATGAAGGAAAGGGAGAAGTGTAAAGTGGTCACTACACTTGAAAACAATTTACCTGATGTTTATTATGCTACCAAGGAAGGAGACGAAAATGTTTATATTCGAAAAAGTGTGTTGTTGTGTTGAAGAAGAACTGCTAAATTTTGTGGTATAATTTTGTGCATATTTTCTGTTAATAAAATAAATAATTCTCTGTTCACCCGTGTGCTTTCCGCGTTACAATAATCAGGAAAACCTTATCAACAAGACCATCTCCCTGCCAAATATATCACCGCCAATTCATGGTGGTGTCCGATGTTGTGCTAATGCTTCCGATTTCGGCAAGGAAATATGATCTTGTTAATAAGGTTTTCCTGATTATTTATGATGGTTTTGTGTATCCCAATAATTTTTCAGCAAATGGTAGCATATTTTTCCAGGAAATAGATCTTAGTGCGGGTATTTATTTTACAATAAGTCCGTCCAATTATTGGACCCTCAAAACATTTTCTGACTCAGAAGTTAGATGGTCTATTGTAAAATAAATATCTAATCTAATTGGTCCATTTCCTAGATGGTTACGTTAAAACTACTTTGCAGCATAGGTAATCATTGAAAAGCACAATAACCTTCGTAAATAATCAGGAAAACCTTACTATGTATACGATAATTTTTCCTTATCCAAATCAAAAGAAACAGCAACCGTCCGGACACAATCACTCTGGGAAAAAATTGAACAAAATAATTTCAACTCAAACGTCACACCACGTTTTCCCACGTGGAGTCATGATAATCCGCCAAGAAGACACTCCGCGTACAAGAGATGCCAAACCACGAAATGCATGAATGATATATCTTCCAATTTTGCCCAAGCAAATAGTCGGATCGCTGTCTCTTGGTACAGACAATTCATTCTCTCTCTCTTTTTGACTGCATTTGCAAGTAAGACGCGTCTTCAGCGGCTTGGTCGATTTTCGCCTATCGCAAGTCCATACTCGTAAGTATGGTGGTGGATTCACACATCTCACAGATACTGAAAGCTTATTCGTGATGTTGAATAATGAATAATAAAATAATTTAATTCAAGTATTAAATGGGGATATGAGCCCTTTAATGTTACTTTGGATTAGTACAGCGTTCTTCCACTTAAGCTCTGCATTAGGCAGAAGTATACGTGACGGGAATATCATCGTATGATACTATTTCTAGAGAATGACACTCACATTCTAATGGAAGTAGTTTCACAAAATGGGATTACAAAAGGAGGATACAGCGTAACGCACTTCGTGCTGGTCCAGTGCTACAGTTGTAGAGCTCTACGATAGTAGGCAATGCAGAGGTCGTGAGTTCTGGTCCTTATATATTTATGAAATGAAAATCAAGGAAGGTTTCAAAGAAGATATTCTTCAATCTCATTTGGAGAACAGCTATGATTTTATTGTGTAGTTGGCGAAAATCGGCCAAGCCATTGAAGAAGCGTCTCACCCCCAAACACAGTCAAAAAGAGAGAGAATGAATGCACTATTCTAGGAGGCGGCGATCCGACTGTGCATTTTATATCATATCATGATAATAATATATCATTACATCATGCATTTTGTGGTTCGGCATCTCATATATGTGGCGCGAATTTTCGGAGGAATATCTCACATTTTTGGTGGTCTAGTAGGGAAAAGTGGGAATGTACAATCTTCTCAGGAAGGATTCAGTCTTTTAATTAGGGATGGGTATCGATGAACAAAACATCGATGTTTGCACATCGATGTTTTTTTTTCAAGGAACATCGATGTCTAAAAAACATCGGAGAAAAAACATCGATGTTTCGACACATCGATGGTTTTTAGAAAACCAAAAGAAAAAACTAATTTTCTTAGAAAATTTGCGGAAAAAAGTAGTTCTTTTCAACAATTTTTATAATAGTACCTACATAAGTAAAATCGCAGAAAAGTAGAAAGAAAATGTTCTCATTAAAACACTGAAAAATTGTAAAGAAGTTGTAAAAAATTAAATGTTTTTCTTACAACTTCCAGAAACGGTCTTCTGCTTCGTGTAAAAATAACAATTTTGACGCCAGTTCCTCTGAGAGAAAAACACATCGAAACACATCGATGTTTCTTGAATCTGTACAGTATTATTTTTATAGAAGAATAATAAACAACCAAGTAAGCATTTATAAAACAAGAATAATTATTGTTCAGGTATAAAAGAACCATCATTTTTACATCAACGACAAAAAAACACATTTGAAAAAAAAACATCGATGTCTGGGAAAAACATCGATGTTTAAAAAACATCGAAGAGTAAACATCGATGAAAAAAACATCGATGTTTGGGGAAAAACATCGATGTTTTTGAAACATCGATACATCGATACCCATCCCTACTTTTAATACGACTTTTGTTGTCCAAGAGATGCTCCCTGTCAAATTTAAATTTCCCTGAGTGAACAGGACATAATTTAATTCATTCAGTCGATCAGGAAAGAGCTTCTCAGTTTTTTTTTAGTTCGCCCCTCAGTTTGTTCGTCTCGATATCAAATTTCAATTCCTAGGGTAAACGAGAGAGAATTTCATATTTACCCCTTCCCTCATAACTCCAACCACTTAGTGTTAGCGGCTCTATAACCCTAAAAAGCACTTCTTGAGGTCAGATGAAGCCTATGTTTCAAATTTCATCAAAGTTGGCTGAGGGGTACTGATAGAAGTAGTTGGTAAAAACCAGGTGAGAAAAAAAAAAAAAAAAGCCCTTTTTGACTCCCTGTTTTAGATCATAATAGAATCGACCAATTGTTACATAATTGGCATCAGGTGGTTCAGGGGGCACCTCTCTCCCATGATTTGCAAGGAAAATTAAGTTCAGCCGACAGGGTAAGGCAGGAGGGGGCCAATATTGGGCCCAAGTTCTAGTTCGTTACTTCTCTCAGCACGTCTCGTTGCAATGGCTTTGAGAAGGATTGGCAATGCGAGACTAGCGTCTTTCTGGTTGTATTTGGCCGGGTAAAGGATCCACAGTTTGCAAAATGACCGTAACCATTGTTATTGAGGAGTCAGTAACCAACTGCCCAACTACTGGGCCAGCACTGTCCAAGATTAGGAACAAGTGTCCAACTAAATGGCCGAGATATGTTATTATATAAGTTAGGTAACTTTGATCACTATTTCCTAATTCACACTACTTGTCCTTTCTGTAAAACATTTATTTTGTAATGCTTTCACAAACTCAGAGAAGAAAATGAAATAGAAAGTTGAATGCTTTGATCATCAGCTGATTTTATAGCGAGAATTTAGCAAGGAAGCAGCCTTAAGTATCCAACAACTGGGTCCATTACCCTACATCGATGTATAGAATACGCATGGCTCATAGCGCCTGCAGGCGCCCACGGCTCACGATGAGCTCATATCACTCGATATAAATAGATTAATCTCGGACTATCACGTCCCAAGTGCGACTTGGGAGATCCGGTTAGAAAATGTTGGATTAGAGTTGTGATAATGGACGTTCAGTGCTCGATAACCCTTTCATTGTCTCCTAAGCGCCGATATGTAGATCCCCCTCGGTGGAAGTAGGTTGAATGTGTAGGTTTTAGAGAGCAACGGACACCAAGTCCTACGCCAACGTCTCAATGCCAAACATATTAGCATTCCACCGGTACAATAATAACCACTTATATGAAGGTTGGTGTATTTGCCTACACATGTAGCTAATCGTAATATTTATAGCTTATGGATATTAGGAAATGACATATATTAGTACTCGAGTACCTTAAAATATGTTGGTTCTTACTTGAAAATATCGGGCTTCAAGTTTGACATTATTGTTCAGTAATGGAAATAAGAGCAATGGGAGATAAAATAACGATTTACCCACCTTATATAAAAACAATAATGACTCCATCCGTACAGAATTAGATTGCTTGGTCCTTTATTCAAAACCTCAATTACGATACTTACGGAACGCTGTATAAAACTGTTTGTTTAGTTACGATTATTTAGTTTTATACAATATTGACAAGACATTTTTATAATTAGTGTTGTATTTGATAAAAAATATATTCTAACTGGAAAAATTGATAAATAAACAAGAAAACTGAAACAAAAATAATACTATAAAAAACGGTAGTGAAATATCGATTTTTGTGAATAAAAAATTAATGCAATTGAATCTTGAATCTGTCTCTGCACTTGTGAATAACGTTGCCAGTTATACGACGTTTTACTATGAACATGAATATATAACGTTTATCTTTATGAAGGTAGCGTGGCAGATCTAATGGAAATAATGTGGAGTTGGGGGAAGGTTGAAAATGTCACATACAAAAATTTGAACGCAATACAGATTAAAACGACATTAGTTGCCATCTACGTATGTTAGTTTATTGATGGAATTAGGTGTGGTTATTTACCTACTTTCATAAGCAATTTTTACGATGAATTTTTCAAATTCATTGAACAAATACATATTCATCATTTGTTTCTAGAAGTCAGAAAATTAAATCAGTTCTTTCTGGTGCGTTTTTCATGAAGTCTGTCGCTGGTAGAATGAAACATCCTTGGTATTCTTGTCATGAAAATTGTTCACCACTCGTTTGAAACTTTCGATTTTTTACCCACCATAAAATCGTCTTTTATGTATAGAAATTGCGGTTACTCGAGATTGATTGGCATACCATTATTTTTTAACCCAAGGCGCTTAAGTTTGAATGTTTGTCACCTTGTTTTGACTCGTGGATTAAAATTGTGAGCACCCTGATCATCTGATCGAGGGCTTTAACACTAAGACATTTTCCATGCTTCATGATTTTGGACATTACCATTTGAACATGCACCTCAGGCTATTCGTGGTGGGAGGGGGGGGGGGGGGATAAAAGCGTGCAACTACTTCATTTTTGCATTTAACGTTTTGGGCTTCTTCGAACTATTTGGGCCACACAACAATCGACTGTTGCACTCTGTGTCCGCCAGATTTTTTCGTAAATTAATTTGATGATAATAAGCGATTCCTAGAATGGCAGGATCTAGTGTGCTCACGTTATAGAAACGCTCCTATTATGCAATTTTCTACGGTGTTGACTTTGAGGATGAAAAATAAGGCGCGATTCCGTTGGTAAAAAACGATATTAGCTTAGCTCAAAAAAAAAAAAAAAAAAAAAAAAAAATCAAACGCGTCAATGCATTAAACAGGTAGCTTCACAACAATAATTAAACAACTAAAACTGGAGTAGAAATTCAACTATTAATGGGTGTGAAGCATGATGAACGAACATACGGACTTTCAGAGAATCCATACTTCCGTGTGGAAATTGAGTTTTACAGATACCAGAAGTTTCAATGTCGCGCCGTGAGAATTTTTTTAATTTATATTTTTTCTTTCAGGTTAAGTGTCTAGAAATGAATGCACGGCATCGGTGAAAAACTAACCTTCCCTAACTATCCTGTTCCTTCCCCCTTCATAGAATTGTCCTTTACATTTTGAAATTTGGCTTACTCGAGATTGAATGGCATTCCATTCTTTTTTTAACCCAAGATGTTCAAGATTGAATGTAAGTTGCCTTGCTTAAATTGGTAGGGTAGAAATTATCAACTTGCTCGGCTGTTAGAGCTGTGACGCTATAGCATATTCCATACTTCATGACTTGGGGTATTGGCATTTGAGCACGCAGCATAGAGATCAGTGAGTAGACGAAGAGATGTTTGTGGCATTTTATGTTTTAGATCTCTTTGAACGATTTGGAATCCCGTCCATAGTGTATCAGCCGTGCAGTCTGTGAGTTAGTCAAGTTCAAACGAAGACAACGCCTTTATATATATATATATATATATATATATATATATATATATATATATATATATATATATATATATATATATATATATATATATATATATATATATATATACATAAAATAAAATAAAATAAATTAATTAAAAGAAAAAAAATAATAATAAATATAATAAATCGAGACTAGTCTGCAACACTAAAATGTGTCTCGAAAGTGGCTGAAAAACCCCAAACCCCTTTCTGTGACATCAAGAGACCAATAAAATGATGGATTTTTCATGATCAGTTGAGTGAGCTAAAGTATCTTCTGTTCACCCTAGGAAATTGAAATTTAATGGGGAGCCTCTCTGGGACGTCAAAAAACGAATTAAATTATCAGCCCTTTCCTGATCAGCTGAGTAAGCTGAATTCTTTCCAGTTCACCGTAGGAATTAAAAGACGTTATTTATAACACCAGAAGTGAAAGAGTGTTTCCGTGGTGGAGCTCCAAGTTTCATGAGTGCTTTTTTTTTACCAGGATTGAATGTCCAGAAATGGGTGCTCGGGCCCGGTGGTGTATCTGGAACGATCTGAGTAATCTTATACACATTTGACTGCGCTTTCACAAAAGTACTCAGTCATGAAGATATTGCATAGAAAATTCTAGGACAAGCAGGCAAACTCGAAAATTTGGTCAATTTTGGGATTTTTCATCTAAAAATCCATTTTTCTTAATATCCATCAATCAAGAGATCTAAGAGCAGTCGCAATCGACTCAGTGCTGAAAAAGACTTTGACTGTGACACCCCGCTCCCCAAATGCCCTATTGTCAAAATTACTACCAATTTTATGGCAACGAAACTCGTTCAAAATAATATTCTGCAAATCGAAGAAAAATTGAAAAATTTAATGATTTTTAGGGAGTTTTTATAGATTTTTCAGCAACTATTAATGCAATTTGAGCACATTTTTGTGGATAAAAATGCATTTCATCTATAAAATATTATTTTTCTCTCTTCAGTAAATATAAACTCTAACTTCAAACTGGTGATTCGTTTCTTACCCAAAAAAACTTACCGTTTTTCACATTGTATGACCTCATTTTCTGAGGGTGTGTATGTATAACCCAGAAGAGTAGGTAGCTGTTGAACGTGTTAAATCTCCTGTGGAACGGTTCTTGGCAAACTCAGTGAAGACGGTAAATTCTCACTGTTGGAGACGACCACCAGCAGCTCTACATCTTCCGGGCGAGCCGGTATCTCCCAAGCCGTGTTCGACAGAGGCCGCTACAAGCCATAACTAAGCAGGCCCGAGGAACTGTGCACGAGAGACAGTGCACGCCTTCCTAACTGCGTTATGAGTTATTTGACGGTAACATCCTTTTCGCTCAGTAAGTCGTGGTGACGACCGGAAAAATGTTATGAAGATGTCTCGTGGGTTACCGATTTAAAAGGTTTTTTTCTCCTTAGGATTCTGGACAGGTTCCAGATCCTTTGTTGGATGACTCTTGTTTATTAGTGATCATGTCTCGCTCCTCGATTATTATCTCACTCTATCCCTCGAATTCCATCATTTCTGAGTTTCGCGTTATATTCCTCCCAAGGTTCGCGACGTATGAACCCTCTGAAAAGTAGCATATCAACTATACTTATTCTACTATATTAGTTATATTGATTTTTCTCCAATATGTACAACTAAAGTGTATACAAGACATGCTGTAAGAATACCATTTTTATCGATTCACGAGATAAGACCTGCGTGATTGCGTTTTACAAGGAAGAAATCTAGAACATACTCAGCTGTTATTGCCAAGGAATTTCATATTACAGGAGCCCGATGAGGAGGGTAAATTTGTTCGAAAATCCTCAGTTTTGTAAGCATTGAGAAACATCAGGTAACTTTTGTCCAATTTCCAGTAGAGAATGGGTATTCATTTCATTTCATTCATTTGTAGGGATTAAACATTCACCTTTTATCATCTATTAAATTTCAACTGTATCCTAAAAAGTTACCTTGTACCGAGTAACTACCAATTGTAAGGAAGTACACTGTAAGCCATTATTAATTAATTATTTCATTAGTTGTCATAATTATTTTTGTAAAAAGATGTTCACACTTCGAAACTATTCAAGTGTGAAAGGCTAAGTTGATTTCTATCCCAGAACATTCACAAACAGTTTTGTAAACCAATTATTTGAACACTGAATAAAGCTAAGCACGAAAATTGCTTCAATTAAAAATAAAATTAAATAAAAAATAAATAATTTCTTCTTTTTACTGGATACACAGTTAGGGTCAGCAGAACTTCATGTTCATTCTTTGAGAACGCAAACTTTTTTCCTACAAAACAGATTTGTGGACTGCAATTTTGTGAAAAACAGTGAAACATAGAAAAGGAAGCGCTGATATAAGGGATAATTTCATTTCATACTACAACATTTATATGGCAAAACTAAACAAATTTGTTTAATTTTCTAACTTTCCACATTTTTGAACAAATTCTTACATGACCAAGAGAAAATAATAGGTACGTTCATTATTATTCGTAATTGCAAGATAGTGCATCCAAAATGTTTAGAGCGGAATTTTTTTTCATTCATGAATATAAAATGAATGCTCGGGTTACACTCATTTAACCTGATTTTATTCATTCCAAGTTTTATTCATATCAATCTCCAATTTCAAATAGTTTTCTACTTGAAAATCTCAGCATCAATGGTTATCATAATGTCATCTATGGTTCTCGTCTGGAAATTAACAAAATTTCGTCATAGGTACATGAACATATGAGCAAGCGTCAATGGCCCAAGCTCATTATCCACACTCGGATTTTGTGATGTAACGCGGGGTCTTTCAAGAGATATTGATGCTAAATGTCACTATTCAGAAGAATGTAATGATTATCACTTCCTGATTAAGAACCAAAACTTTTGGATTTTGTAGAGAATTTTCTGTTTTCTAGCTGAAGTCATTAGATTTCTCAACTGCACATGGCGGGAAAGGTTTTTTTGATAACGAGAATCGGATTTCGGTCAAAAATGAAAAAGCTATTTCAGTCTTGCGTGTTTTTAATTGGTCATGTAGGTATGTGGTACTATATTGGTTCGACGACTCCTGCCCAATCGTGTCAAAAGGTAGCAGGTTGATCATCTGGTTAAGCCCTTCGGTAGTTTTGTAATCACCAGCGTATCCTGGGGAAGGTGGGTATTGTTAAGTTGAGGGACCCTCGGAGCCTGACAACGCCAGCGACCTTGCTGTGAAAAAAAGCCTCTTTTTCGGGAGCGGGGTTTCGCCTTTTGTATGAAGATGGCCGAGAGTGAGTGGTGTGAGGTAACAAACAATCCCGCCCCATTGTTAGCCCCAACTTGATTTTTAACAGCGCTCCTTCTTTTGTAGGAGGGAAAGAAGCACTGGAAGTCTGAAAGCCAACTTTGTATCGGTGTGACTTTGTAATGGTACTTATTGTTTCTAGGTGTTTTTGAAACCTCGAAAACAAATGATGGAAGATTTCAGTTTCGCATTTAACGACCTGTAAAAGGAGGAGAAATATGTACATGGTACACGATAGCAGCACGAAAGATGCTCCAACCTCTCCAACTTCAAAAACGGACATTCTCAACTAGTTCTGTTCAATATTATTATTATTAGAAAAAAAAAATTGTTTACTCCCACACTAAAAATTTTGTTGGATTACGTATCATGATACGTAAGTATATTTTAGAAAATCTAATTAAAAAAAAAAAAAAAAAAAAAAAAAAAAATTATACAAAATAAAATAAATTATAATTAAATGGAAAACAAGAAATCCATCTGCCCTCCGAAGCTTTTTCCAAACCTACTGGACCGAATTATATGGAATTCGGTTCTAAAATCATGCATGCCAGTAATCATGGCTTTACTTTTAATCAACAATAAACGGTAGAATTTAGGGGCTGAAATACCTATTAAAATTCGAGATCTCTGAAACAATCCAACGAGTAGAGCGTTTTTGTTTGTTATTGATGGAGATTACATCATTGAATCGAATGGATCCTCCCAGATCGCTGTACGTTCATTCGTTTGCTCTGTCTAAGAGCTAATAATTTGACAGATAAAAAAGAAGGGGAAAATCAGCATGAGTGTGTAGGAGTAAACACAGTAAAAGTCGCTACTTAGACTCCGATGATCGTAGATATTATTCCAATAGAATTCTCACTTCGCGAAATCAGTTTATTATAACTCTTGACACTTGAAAATGGAAAAGTGAAGCATGAGTGTTTTATTTTATTGCAAGAATTTTTGGTTGGTGGTCGCCGACGTCTAATATCAACGTGTAACAATATAATAATAAATAATAATAACTACGTGTTATAATAATTACAGATCAGTGATTTGCGTCGAAGGGCCATCATCTATTGCAGAAATAATAATTCCTAGATAGTATTTCGTAGCGTCAATGTCTTATTATTTCTGTAGAAATTACTAGGAGGATTGAATGAGAAGACTGGATGACTGACTAGTGTTCTGCTCTTCCAAGGATCCTAAAAAATCCGCCACACAGTCTCCAGTCCTGGACTCTCAGGTCAACTTCAGTTTCCTACTTGCTTTACTTTCAGTTGGGTGCCTAATTGCTTTACCTTTTTTTTTTTTTTTTTGCATTTGTGCTGTCAAGGGTGCGATTCAGTGATTTGTCTGTATAACTATCAGATCACGATTTAGATTCACTCGGTGCGATATCATTGCCTACTAACGAACATTTGAAACTAATTCGTACGATTTAGCTTGGATTTAAACCATCACAAAGATATAAAGACAGCGGGAACCCATATTAAGACTTATTTTTCGAATATCAAAAAATTTAGCTGGGTCGATGGAATCTCTGATTTAAAATCGAGATGCGTCTTTACATAACTATCAACTGTTGAAAGACAATCGCCTGACTTCTGCTTATGTCTACGTCATGCTGAAAAAGGAAAAATGCTCCATAATATCACATTACTATAGGAGTTTCTCTTAATTACGGGACAGATTAGTGAAGGTGCGATCGCGAATTCTCAATTCTTAGTTCAGTGGGGTGTATGCGACCGGAGATCCCAAAGCCCTCGCCAAATAGCTTGATTAATTGGGGATGCTGACGAAGGTTTTATAGGTTGATCCTCTCACCGGTCCTGGCAATGGTCGAGGAAGCCTTTGTTTCATCAGCGATGATTGCGTTCATGTTTGCCTCTGATGATTCCCTTGCGAAGCGGTGAGTGGGCACTGCCCCTTTGATTGATGGAAACAGGAGCCGACTCGGACGTCCGCTAGCGATCGATCGGACATCCGATCCAACCAACTAAAACCTCCTTCTCGTCCGGGAAACACAATGTTTTTCTGTATTCTTCTCTTGTACTCGAGACCAACCGCCCAGCCGAACATGCAAAATACGTATTGGATTTGACGGGAGTTGCCTCGACGGCAGTGTTCCTCTAAAAATGCAGATCTGGGCTAGACAGCTTCAGGTTGATACACATTGTTAAACTCGGCTTCGAAGATACTATATTTTCTATTTTTTCTTCTTATTTTCTCTTCTTTTCCGAAGTAGGTTATTGAATCACGAACGAACGAAATACGGTACGAACGTGAGGTGCAAGTGAATGATATTCCGCAGGTGTAGTCGCATAGGAATCGATTACGTTCTGGGGCTGTCTCGACCTGACAACCAAGAGCCAGTTATAGATTCCGCTTAATTTCTCATGTCAATTCATACAATGTGTCAATATGACCAAGGAATTACTAATATAGGTACTATATACTTAGTGTATTAGCCAAGTTCGCCAGGAGTTTCCAGAAAAACAATAATGTCAGCGAATAAATCATGTGTACTCGTAGATGCCTATTCGACATTGCAAATGTATTTACCGATCATTAGGCAAGTATTTGAAAATATATTGGTATATACGGGCATTTTTATGTAGGTATAGCTTGTATACAATTTTGGAAATAATAGCTAATGATTGCACTCCTTTTTAGTCAAGGACTAGCGTTCCCCCCGCGCGCGTTGCTGCGCCCAATGAATGCGCTCCTTTTTAGTCAAGGATGGCCTCACAGTTAATTTTGTAAACAATAAATTTCTAAAACCTGACACTGCACCCTTTTATGCCCTCTGGGTCATGGCTCTCCTTAGAATTGTGCCACTTCCAGTGTTTGTTTGGATACCTTGTTCAATGCCGCTAATGACCCTTCTGGTTGAGGTGAGGCTTAAGCCTTAATAAAAAAGCTAATGAATCATGATCTTACTGAATCTACCCCCTCCATAACCCAACATGAATCTGCTACTAGAAACTAGCCCCCCCCCCCCCCCCTCCCTTTCGCATCCACCATGAGGAAGTGTGGTGCGACTGCTTTTACATTGTGAAATCGAACAAAGAAAGATTCACGGAAAAAGGTTGAAAATATCGTGATTATCGGTATTGACCTCCCTTCCCTATCACTCTATCACTGCTAAATTATAATTTACCGAAAATGGTTTCATAGAGAGTTCAAACCCTTCGAGTGAGTTATCAATAGTAAAATAATCGAAAAATTATCAGAGAAATTGGTTGAGAATAGCGTAAATTAGTACATTTAATTACCCCTGCATCACTCCATACCTCATTCACAAAAATCGGTTGAGAATACAATAATTAGTACAGTTAATTTCCTCTCCATCACTCCTCACCTCACCAATCACGAAATTAGATTGAGAATAGTGTAATTGGTACAGTTTATTTCCCCTCCATCACACCACACCTAATCAATAATGAAAATTGGTTGATAATAGTTGAGTAGTAGACGTACTGTTCATTTCCACTCCATCGCTCCACACCTCATGTATCACGAAATTAGGTTGAGAGTAGTGTAAACAGTACCTACAGTTTATTCCCCCTCCATCACACCTAATAAATCACGAAAATTGGTTGAGACTAGTGTAAGTAGTACCGTTCATTCCCCACTCCATCGCTCCACCCCGAAATTCCACAAGAAGCCATAGACAATCCAACCAAAAAGATAATCAACCCACAACGCAAACATAACTGAATTCTATAATTAGATTTTTTGCAGCAGGAAATGTGATTGCCTCAAGATCTGACCTGGCGACTCACTGAGGGTCCTGTAAAACGATGGGCAAGATAGTCAAGTTGTACGGGTTTCAAACTGAGCTTCAAACTGTAAAGCTACAAACTTTTTTATTTTTAAACATACGAGATTTTTCGCCCTTAAGAATCAATTATTGCATTTGAAAAATTTCCAAGCAAATTTATGAAAAAACCAGTTATGCAGCATGTATTTGTGAGCGAATTTTTATAAATTATCGTCCAAAGAGATGGTTAACTATCAATTTTATGGCAAATAAACTTGTTTTAAATGAAAATTCACTATCCAAACAAAGATTTTCGATTTTATTAATTTTTTGCAGTTTCACTCACTTTTAGCCTATAATACAATAAAATTTGAGTGAATTTTGCAGGATGATAATTTGTATTATTGTTGTTATACCTACCTATTCTAGTTCATAGTGGACCACGTTGAGTATTATACCGCTTATGAATATAAATTAAATAATTTGTAGCTCCTATTTGCCATTTTTAGTGATTTTTTCAGCATATTTTTTGAAATTTGACCAATATATTGTGATCAGTAAATGGTGGCTAACAAATTCATTTTTTCTTCTGAATTGTTTCATTTTTATTTATTTTTTGTTGTTGTTGCGAAAACGGATTTTTGATACCAATTCCAAGGAGAGTTATCGTCTGGAATGCCACACACATGTATACATGTATACATTTGAAAATAATTAAAATCCAGGAATAGTTTCGGAATGCCTCTTAAATGATTTTCATGACAACAATTTTGGAAAATTTCTATTTGAAATTTCTTAGATACAAACAAATTTGAAAAAAAAAAAATAAAATAAATAAATAAAAAACGGACGGTAGACCGATTGATTTTGCAATAATATTAGTTTATAACCAAGCGTTATTAATCATCTTTCCTGGACACTACAGAGGCTTAGGGATCATGAGATGTTGTGATAGAATGAGTGCATTCCGAAAAGTGGGGAACGATTTTCCTGCTTTGAAAACTAAGGGAGTTACAATTCCCTAAAAATGCATTGGTTTTAGGTGAAAATCAATATTTTCGCCGTAAGGTGACGGTAGGAAAAAAATGGAAACGTACTGCTAATCATTATTAAATTATAACAAAAAATAAAGAAAATAATAGAATAAAAACGAGTTTGGTCAACATTTCTAGAGGAAGATGTGTAAGTCAGTATGATAAGATCGTTTCTGTATACCAGTATTTTACAGTAAGAATATTCTTTGTTTCAGGTATGTGTACCGAATTGTGATCATTGCCGCTGATTTAACAAAATAAATTGGTGAGTTGTTTTTTGAATTGTAACTGTTTAGGTACCTTAGGTTGGGTTCTTTATTCAATATAAGTTAAATTTCAGGTTCAGGACGTAGTATATATATATGCTCCGTACACGCGAAGAAAAACCGAGAACCTTCTGTGAAACAGTGTCTGATTGGGATTACACACGACGGAAATCAAAGGAACTGGACTCCTTACATGGACATGGGCATCCCTCTGTAAGTAAATCACTGCGCAACATTTTATAGTACGAGTACAGTCCACCGAAAAGCATATTCGGCAGACACTCACCCATTCTTAAGCCCACACTTAAAAATATACAACTTCCTTCACTTCCAAGAAGCTTTCACAAAAAAATTCTGTTAAAAGTTTTAAAACCCGCAAAGAACGAACATCTGACCGGGAAAACTTTCAGAATATATTTAGACGTTCACTCTTCATTTGTTAAAACGACATCTCATCGGAGATCTACCCACGCACAGGACGTAGGTCTCAGATAAAAAGAAAACTTTTATCGCTTGCAAGCTACAGATAAGCTCACCTTGAAGACCACTCGCCGATTTGACGGCCGTCGTCCCTTTAAACTTCTCTCTCCACATCTGTATTCTTCTCGTCTCCAACACGAAGACACCATTCTTAATTAAGATAATTTTAAGGAATTTTAATCTTTTGAATTTTAATCTTGTTTTCAGCTGTATTTTTGTATCTTTTCTTCTATAACTCGGCACTGTACAGGTCAGATTAGGTTTGACCCCGTAAGCACGTCCTAAAACAATCAAAATTCCCAAAGAACTAAAACGTTTTGTGGCCGATAGGCTCTCTAATCGCCTAGGGATCCTCCTCAGAGACCAAAACCGGCCCCAATACCTTTCTACTACCCCCGAATACCTCATACCCGAAAACATCGACGTGTCCGTCGATACTGGAGCCACCGGGGGCAAACCCAAAATCGAGGACCTGATCGCGCAAAATTCCGAATTAATGGCGCAAAACACCCAATTTAGCCACTTGTTGGAAGCGACCCAACAGGTCCTCCGAGAACAAAACGCGACACAACTTAGACTAGAAGCCGCGCTAAGCGAAGCTACAGGCGCCCTCGAACTGATGAGGTTGGGAGGCGCACGCCTACCAAGTAGGAAACCCGAAGTTGCCGAAGTCCCAACTTTCAAAAAAGAACACATGGAACTCATTCCAGTGTTTAAAGGGGACCCGGAAACATTGAATGATTTCCTACTAGTAACACAAGAACTGAATGATAGATTTTTCAATTATAACGACGTAGGAGACTTCCAAAAGAGGATGATCTTACATGCCATCAGGACAAAAATTCAGCCTCCCGCTTCGAGCGCAATAAACTCGGGAAATATCACGACGTATAAACAAATCAAAGACGCGTTGATCAATGCCTTTTCCGATAAACGGGACGTGTTCTCCATGAATTTGGACCTCTCTAACATGAGACAAGGAGAGCACGAAGACCCATTCAAGTTTCACCATAGGGTTACGGAAGCATTAAACAAAATAACCGCGTATGCCAACATCCACGAACCCGATGAGGCCGACAGCATAATTAAACACCACACGCAACTCGCATTAAGATGTTTCTTATTACATCTTAGAGAACCACTAGGAAGCCTGTTGAGGACTCGACAACCAAAGGACCTGAATGAGGCACTTGGATGGATGACGAACGATTACCAGTTGTTACCATCAAACTCTCGTCCAAAACAAAATGCTCCCCTCAGGCAAAACCAAGCTCCTCAATACAGAGTTCCGCCCCGCACCGTCTTTACGGGCCCCCTAGGCAGAACCCTGCATATTGGTCACAAACACCTGTTGCGAGATCTTATAGACTACTACAAAGCCTAGCTCCACCTCAATGGTCCGGCCCACCTAGGCAGCCAAATCCTCCACCTCAATGGTCTGGCCCGCCTAGACAGCCAAATCCTCAACAAACCCCTTCAAACCTACAAAGAAACGGCTACCAAAATAGGCCAACCTATCAAAGAAACCCTCCAAATAATCAGAAATCTTCCCAAAACACTCAAAGGAATTGGAAACCAATGTCGTGGCAGACAACAAATCCGAATCCGAACCCAAATTTTCACAATTTACAAACCGAAGAAACGAACCAAATAAATGACGAAGCCTACGGTTATTACGACTCAAATTACCAAAACGACCAAACGATTGACGAACCTAATAACTATCATGACTCGAACTACCAAAATGACCTATACTACGACGCATATGAGTGGCCAGACCAATCTACGGAAAATCCCCAAAGTCAAAAGGATGAAACTCCTTTTTTAGAAGACCCTTGCCTCCAACCACCGCATGCAACCTCATGAACCTAAACTTTAAGCCGATCAACAAGCTCCCCTATATCATTTTGCCCAAATTAAACTTAAAAATCCTCGTAGACACAGGGAGCTCGGCCAGTTTTGTCAACCCGTTAATAGCAGAAAAATACTTCCCTATCAAAACAAATGATGAACCTTTTTCCGTTACGACTGTCCACGGAACCTCCTTGGTCACTTCAAGTGCCATGGTCCCGTGCGACAAACTACTTCGAGAAAAGGGTTTAAACCTAAAATTCCGACTATTCCCATTCCATTCTAGATTCGATCTCCTGATCGGCATTGATAACCAAGAATTTATAAAAGCCGATATAAGCATCAGGAATAAAGTATTCCAAACCCCTTGTAGTGGATTTAAATATGTTTTACTTGGCGTAGGTAGGCCAAGTGGGACATTTATATTCTGATTATGCGGGTTAGTCCCCGGGTTATTCCCGTAAGGAATGTGAGCGGATCCGCCAAGGTCAACTTGCTTGGCGGACTGAACTGGGAGATAGTTCGTGTCGCAGCCGCGTGGAGCACTGGGCTCGCATAGTGGGTGCTGGGTTCGATCAGTTTGGTACTGAGCCGTTTTGTAATATTCCGGCCTAAGATTTATATCTGTAGGGGGAATATGTTGAGCTTGGTTGAGGTACTGAAAAGTATCCTTCGCTTTTTGCACATTTGGAGTGTATTTGACACTCGGATCGGCCGGGTAGGCCTGCGTCGAATATCGTGGGTACTCGGACAGCTTGGTCGAATCGTAATGATCGGCTTCAGAGCGGGTCTGAAAGGTATCCTCGATCTTTTGTATAGGCGAGGCTTGATCGAACGTTTCTTTAACGAATACGTCAGGTGAGAAGGCGATCCCGTCGTGAGGATCGAGCCTTGCGCCGTCGCTGGGTTCAGCGGATTCGCCGGGTAGCCTGTAGGGAGCGCTACGGGGGCTACGCGGCCCGGCTTCGCCGTCGTCTGCCTCCCCTTGCATGAGGAAATAAGACGGCCGACGTTCCATCGAAATGACCGAGTTTTTAGCTCGTTTCGATGCCTCTATGTATAGAAATAGAGGGTTTGGGAGGTGGACTCGCTTGACAGAGCGTCTTTCCAATGCTCGTATGTCAGGGTCCTACCTCGTAGTCTTGAAAAAGACTTCCTTGGACGGTAAATTAGAGCGGATGAGCAGAGTAATTTACCGGCGTGCCCACAGCGGTCGGTGACGAGCTTATTGCTACGAAACCCGGGCGACACGGCTCGGAACGTCCCTCGGGCGTACGATCTAAAGAGAATATCGATAGATGTACCGGGTGGCGTCCTGACAGATGAACTACGTTGGGCAATGAGCAGGATGAATAATCACTGGACTCGTAGATGCCAATGCGAGATCTGTGTGGAGAGAAGGTAGGCCTTGTAGAAAGCAGTAGGAAGCCGTTCTTGAGATGAACTCGGAATGCAGAAGGTTCGTCAGCGTAGAGCGTGTAGAATTCTTCGTACTTCGAGGTGTCGTCGTCGAGAGCGGAGAGTAGAATGAATTTCGGAGGGCTCCCAGCGGGGTATTTATAGGGAGGTGGCCGCCTCCTGCCGCCTCCTGGTTGGTCCGCTTAATTTCATTAATTCGACTGTGTAATCTCATTGGTTCGCACATTGTTTTCTCAGTATCTGCGAGTATGATAGCTGAGCTGGTCTTTCGGGGTGGTTTCCCCACGTCCGTCGCTGCGACGGGGTCCCCGGGGGTGGCTGACGACCTTGAGTTTTTCTGTTTGAGATTTCTCATTCAAGGCGACTTGTTTCGAGATGCTTGTCGCATCTCTCTCGCCCAGTAAATGTTTAGGGAGGTCGCCTTGTGTGTTATTAGTTAATATTTCACTTTTGAGAGAGAATTTAGTATTTTCTCTCTGGTGAAATATTTTGTTTGACGGAGTTATAACTCGACGTCTTATAAATATTTTTGTGTTGTGCCTACCTCTTTTTGGTAGCCCTGAAAAGGGCTGTTGAAAAGAGGGGGTGGTTTTCACCACAGGGGCCCCCCCAAGACGTCGTGTTATTAACGACGACGCCGGTGGGGGAGAACTGGGAGGTCCACACGGAATTCTCCGTATGAGAACCTCGCCAGTTGGGGCGGAGGCGGAGGTGCAGGCCTCGCGTCCCGCGCCTGTGGTGCGCCCCGGCCTCGTCGGTTTCGACGAGCGCCGCGGGGCGGCCGTGGCCGGCCCGAGCTTTGCCGACGGGAGCCAAACCCGCGAGGGTTTGGCCCGCGGCCGCGGCTGGGCTGTTGCGGAGGTGCTCGTTCCGGCTCCGTCCACCCCGCTGTGCTCATCTCTTCCCACCGAGGCACGGGCACGTCGCCCGAGCTGATCCACTTGCGTGGTATCGTGGGGAGCTGGTGAGCGGGTGGAGCCGTGGGTAGTGGTTGGGCGGGTGGAGCCGGTGGCTTGAAAGGCTGAGGCGTTCTCCACACGACTTCCCTGGGAGCGCTGTCTACTTGCTGGTTTTCCCTCTTTGGTGAAGGCGGGAGCGGGCCGAGCGGAGCTGGGAGGTTCTCCTCGGCGAGGAGGAACTGCTCGACTTCCTCTGTCAGCATATCTTCTGGCGTTGGAGGTTTGGAGGCTGCCATGGTCAAGATTGGTATGAGCTCCGGTCGTGGGGTGTTCCATATTTATATCTCCCACTGTTCCTACCCGAGAAAAGTGGGCGTGGCTTGTTTCGAGTGCAGTCACCCACTTCTCGTCGAATTTGGTAGAGGGGACGCGCCCTCTGGCGGATTTTCGGGGAGTTTTCTCCTTACTTTCTGCCTGATTTTGGCTTCGTGACACAGCTTCGTCCGAGTTTAGAGTATAAGCTGGTTTTATTTGCTGTTTGGGAACTTTTTTAGTATGTTCGCCAATTTGCACTGTAACCGAAAACTTATCTCTTTTAACCACTTTGAATGGTCCCGTGTAAGGACATTGCAGAGAGGTGAGCTGTGTGTGCACTCTGATATAGACATGTGTACATGTATCCAAATTTTTGGGCATGTTTACGGCATATTTCGTATTATTATGTTTAATATGCGTAGGCCGGAAGAAAAGAGGTTCCGAAAGGTTTGTAGAAGTTACGAAAATGTCGCCTGGGAGTGGTACGTCAATTCCGTAAACTTTTTGGAAAGGTGTAGTTTCCGTTGCTGGGTCTACTGCCGTACGCATGGCGAGTAGAACTTTTGGAAGTGCGTCGAGCCAATTTTCGTTTTGTGCTTTGAGAGCCTCTTTCAAAGATCTATTTCTGCGTTCTACCATTCCGTTTGTTGATGGTTTGTATGGTAACGTGTGAGTATGTTTTACTCCGAGACGTTCCATAATGGAATTGAATAGATCTGATTCGAATTGAGTGCCCTGATCACTTGTGATGTATTTAGGTACGCCCTTTGAAGCTACCCAAATATTGATAAAGGCGTTTGTGATCGTGGTTGTTTCGATGTTGTTAAGGGGGACTGCCTCTAGCCAACCCGTTGCTCTATCAACCATCATTAAAATGTAACGTTTCCCTCCTTTAGCTAAAGGTAAGGGTCCGGTAATATCAACGTGTACGTGTGAAAATTTGTTAGCCGTTTCAAATTCGGAGTAAGGGAGCTTCACGGAGCGCGTGATTTTTGCTCGTTGGCAAGTTTCGCACGCTCGGACCCAGTTGGAGACATCTGCACGGAGTCTGTGCCAAAAATATCTTTGTTTAACTTTATACACTGTAGAGTGTATACCTGGGTGTCCCAAATTGTGAATTTGGCTGATTATTTCTTGCCTTATTTCGTTTGGAATATAAGGTCTAGGGTGTCCTAGGTCTAGGTTACACCAAATTTCTCCTTGAGGGAATTCGACTCGTGTGAGTTTCAATTTGTCCTCTGCGTTAGGAGGAGAACGAATTTGTGAATTTGAAATGTGCAGTAGAAGATTGCACTCTATTGCAGCCGTAATTTGCGAAATTTCGGCTATGGGTGGACCCTCGTCCGTCTGGGTTGAAATCGATTTTGTTTGAATTTCAACCGGATCGAAAGGTCTGGAGAGTGCGTCGGCGACTACGTTACTCTCTCCGGGAATATGACGAATGTCACTCGTCATTTGAGAGATGTATGTTAGCCATCTTAATCTCATTTTAGAAAAATGTGCATTTTTCTTAAGCATCGTGCCTAGCAGAGGCTTGTGATCAGAACAAATATGAAAAGATCTGCCGTCCAAGTCATTGTGCCAGTGAATGCAAGCTTGGTAAACGGCGAACATTTCTTTGTCGAATGATGCTTTGTTCTTCCATTGTTCTGGAATTTCTTTACTGAAAAATCCCAATGGTTGGTAAGATTTCGAGCCATGTTTGTCTGTAATTTCCTGCTCTAGTGCCGCTCCGATGTGTGTGTCGGATGCGTCGCAGACTAATCTCCACTCTGCTGTAGGGTGTGGGTGAGCAATGTTATGCAATGTTGCTTTGATCATTGCTTGTTTTAAGCTGTTGAAAGCTTTTTCTCTCTCTGATGTCCATTCGATAGGTGTTCTGTCATTTTTTTTGTTTGACTGAATGGAGTCATACAGAGGTTGTGCCGTGTGAGCGAATTTACTTGAGCAGGCTCGGTAAAAACCACACATCCCTAGGAATCTGCGTAGACCTCGTACGTCTATTGGCCTAGGAAATTGTTCTATTGCTTCTATTTTATCTCGTTTAGGAATGATTCCTTCTTTCGAGATAGTGAAACCAAGGAAATCGACGGTAGGTCTTGAAAAAACGCATTTGTCAAAACCTACCCGAAGTCCGTGTTCACCCAGCCTGTCAAAAATTTGTTTTAGGTGGTTCATGTGTTCGTTATAATTTTTTGAAGCCACCAGTATGTCATCTAGGTATACAAATGCGAAATCAAATTTTCGCATGATGCTGTCCATGTATCTTTGCCATGTTTGGGCCGCTCCGGCCAAACCCATGCTCATTTTCTTAAATTCATAAAGACCGAAAGGTGTAATAATTGCAGTTTTATGAGCGTCATCTGGGTGCATCGGAATATGATAATATGCCGATTTTAAATCTATTGTCGAATAGATTCGTGTATCATGTAAATTCGCTTGGAAAGAGCGAATGTGAGGAGGGGGGTAGGCGTCTTTCTTCGTTTTCGCGTTCAGGAAACGGTAGTCGCCGGTGATTCTCCATGACCCGTCTTTTTTTGGCACGCAGTGTAACGGGGATGCCCATTCGGAATCTGATGGTGCAATTATGCCTTCTGAAAGCATTTTGTCAAAAGTATTTTTGACTTGAGCCCGTTTTTCGCCCGCCATGGGTCTTGCTCGGAAGTGTACTGGTGTTCCCTCCGTGGTTATACGGTGGTAAACCCCGTTGTTTTTCCACTTTCCTTGAAGTTCGCTCATTTTTTCATTGTATTTGTCAATGATAGAGCGAATGTTTTCGTCCTCCGTGATTTGCACGTCCTCTGGTTGAGGGTTATTGTCACGATGAGGGATAGTAGCTGCTATTTGTTCGTCAGTGAATTTTTTGTTCATGACTGCAGCTATTTTTTGATCGGCATAGCTCTTTATTTTATCTTTATAAATGTACTTATGTTTGACCCGTATTCCGATATCCCAAGACTCGAGGAATGGTATACCTAGGATCGCTAGATCAACTTTCGTGATCATAAAATCGGTGGTCATGTCTCTGAGGCCGATGTTAATTGTCGTGTCAGCTCGCCCTAGTGTGTCTATAGGGGCTCCGTTAGCTGCTGTGAGCTTAACGTTGGACTTACGAATTTTTGAGCCCAATTTTTTTGTGACATTGTGGGGCAGAATGTTCACTTCTGCTCCTGTGTCGATGAGAAATTCAGTGCCATTTAGTTTGCACTTGAAAAAAAGCCTTTTATACTCAGTAGACTGCCGGTGTATAGGCTCAGATACACTGGCAGTTATTCGTTTTCCGAACTCTCTACGTCGGAGGTTGGAACGGTACTTTCTTGTACCGATCTCTGAGTATTTTCGTTTGAAACCCAGGTTTTAGGCTGGCTTATAGTCGCTGCCTTTTTGCTAGTTTTGGAAGCAGTGTTTGTCTTCCAAGTGCAGTGTTCTGGGTCTGCACATTTGCGAGTTTCGTTACCGAAACGTGCGTGGTTTCGACAGACATAGGCCGTCGGTTTGTGAGGCCTACTCTCTACTGGTTGGGGTTTGAACTCAGCTTGTTTTGAGAGGGCCTTTTTGAAACCAGTATTCGTGGGTTTCGGAGTAGATTCTACTCCTCGTATGTTTAGAGAGGTATTCTCTGTTTTGTACGCGTGTAGCGTATCAGCTAGGTCGAGCCGGGCGGTCGTGTTAGGCTGAGCTGCGACCATACCTCGTGCCTCGATGGGTAGAGTCTCGATCCACTTTTGAGTGATCAGAGCTTCCGAAAAGTACCCAACAGCTTTAGAGTACATTTCGTGGTACTTGGTGCTGGGTTTTTTGGCGAGAGATGCGGGGTCCTCGAGTGCGAGGAGCCTGTCCTGTAAGGACAACCCATATTCTCGCTGTAGGCGCTGTTTGGCCTCTTCGTAGGGTGCGTGGGGTGCCGTGAGGTAAGCTGAGTCGATAGCTTCCCTCATTTCTTCTGGTACCCACTTGTATATAGCTGAGAAGCATTCGTTCTGCGTTCTCAGGTGTTTTCGCACGCAGTATTGATCGAACTCGGCGAGTGCACGATCGATATTCTTCTTTTGGAAGATTGGTTTTTGATAATCTCCCATCTCCTCTAAAAGTGCTCGAAAGCCACTTTGTGTAGAGGGATGTTGCGTGAGATGTGGGGCGTAGAGGCCCGGCGGGGGTCGCACGCCCGCAGTGGTTCCCTGAAATCCACTAGCTTCATAAGAGGGAACGAAATGCTCCGTGTTAAGCCTGTTCAAAGGCGGGGTCACCATTTGTAGTGGATTTAAATATATTTTACTTGGTGTAGGTAGGCCAAGTGGGACATTTATATTCTGATTATGCGGGTTAGTCCCCAGGTTATTCCCGTAAGGAATGTGAGCGGATCCGCCAAGGTCAACTTGCTTGGCGGACTGAACTGGGAGATAGTTCGTGTCGCAGCCGCGTGGAGCACTGGGCTCGCATAGTGGGTGCTGGGTTCGATCAGTTTGGTACTGAGCCGTTTTGTAATATTCGGGCCTAAGATTTATATCTGTAGGGGGAATATGTTGAGCTTGGTTGAGGTACTGAAAAGTATCCTTCGCTTTTTGCACATTTGGAGTGTATTTGACACTCGGATCGGCCGGGTAGGCCTGCGTCGAATATCGTGGGTACTCGGACAGCTTGGTCGAATCGTAATGATCGGCTTCAGAGCGGGTCTGAAAGGTATCCTCGATCTTTTGTATAGGCGAGGCTTGATCGAACGTTTCTTTAACGAATACGTCAGGTGAGAAGGCGATCCCGTCGTGAGGATCGAGCCTTGCGCCGTCGCTGGGTTCAGCGGATTCGCCGGGTAGCCTGTAGGGAGCGCTACGGGGGCTACGCGGCCCGGCTTCGCCGTCGTCTGCCTCCCCTTGCATGAGGAAATAAGACGGCCGACGTTCCATCGAAATGACCGAGTTTTTAGCTCGTTTCGATGCCTCTATGTATAGAAATAGAGGGTTTGGGAGGTGGACTCGCTTGACAGAGCGTCTTTCCAATGCTCGTATGTCAGGGTCCTACCTCGTAGTCTTGAAAAAGACTTCCTTGGACGGTAAATTAGAGCGGATGAGCAGAGTAATTTACCGGCGTGCCCACAGCGGTCGGTGACGAGCTTATTGCTACGAAACCCGGGCGACACGGCTCGGAACGTCCCTCGGGCGTACGATCTAAAGAGAATATCGATAGATATACCGGGTGGCGTCCTGACAGATGAACTACGTTGAGCAGGATGAATAATCACTGGACTCGTAGATGCCAATGCGAGGTCTGTGTGGAGAGAAGGTAGGCCTTGTAGAAAGCAGTAGGAAGCCGTTCTTGAGATGAACTCGGAATGCAGAAGGTTCGTCAGCATAGAGCGTGTAGAATTCTTCGTACTTCGAGGTGTCGTCGTCGAGAGCGGAGAGTAGAATGAATTTCGGAGGGCTCCCAGCGGGGTATTTATAGGGAGGTGGCCGCCTCCTGCCGCCTCCTGGTTGGTCCGCTTAATTTCATTAATTCGACTGTGTAATCTCATTGGTTCGCACATTGTTTTCTCAGTATCTGCGAGTATGATAGCTGAGCTGGTCTTTCGGGGTGGTTTCCCCACGTCCGTCGCTGCGACGGGGTCCCCGGGGGTGGCTGACGACCTTGAGTTTTTCTGTTTGAGATTTCTCATTCAAGGCGACTTGTTTCGAGATGCTTGTCGCATCTCTCTCGCCCAGTAAATGTTTAGGGAGGTCGCCTTGTGTGTTATTAGTTAATATTTCACTTTTGAGAGAGAATTTAGTATTTTCTCTCTGGTGAAATATTTTGTTTGACGGAGTTATAACTCGACGTCTTATAAATATTTTTGTGTTGTGCCTACCTCTTTTTGGTAGCCCTGAAAAGGGCTGTTGAAAAGAGGGGGTGGTTTTCACCACACCCCTCATGTAAACCTCCCGTTGCAATATCTAAATTTAGACATCACTGAGACGTACACCATTGACGGTAGGAGTATCCAACAGGTCAAACTGGTACTCAATAACATTGAAAATGGAGATGCGATCATCCCCTACCAAAAGATAGGACCCGTAGAAATTCCCCAATGCTTGGTTAAAGTTAAAAATTATGATGCTTACGTCCAAGTATTGAATTCCGGCGAAAACCCCTACCAATTCACACAGGCTACCCCCATATTAGCCGAAGAGATCGACCCTCAAACTACTGACTTACAAACCCAAAACCCCTTACCTCTAACGACGACGCCGACTCTGTGGTCGCACACGTCGATCCTGGGGAGGAAGGGGTGACCGACGAAACCTCATCTAGACACACAGTCCACTCCAACTTTTTAGGGAATACAGTTGTCAATATACCCATTCGCGATCAGCCAATCAACATTTCTTCGAACCAGATAATACTCACAGTAGTTAACCACCCTGTCCCCGACATGGTTAAACTTACGACCCTTTTTGGAAACAAAACTCGCATGCTCGTCAAAGTAAATGATCAAGAGTTTGAAAACGATGTAATAAAATTCACCAAAGAATACATCCACCCTAGGGTAAAATATGGCATTTATTTCGAAACCGAGGTATACGAAAAATTTGCTAAAGTCATTGCAACTCATTTCACCCACTCAGAGATAAACCTCACTAAATACTCCAAACGCTTGATCGACATCCAATCGGAAAAAGAACAAACAGATCTAATTTCCAAATATCATGATGGAGTTAAAACCATCGCGGCATAGACGAAACATACGAAAAATTAAAAAGAGAATATTATTGGCCGAATTTGAAGATCGCTATTCAAAAATTCATCAACAACTGCGAATTGTGTCTAAAATGCAAATACGAAAGATCTCCGCTCAAAATTAAATACAACATCACTCCTACAGCTGTCCGACCTTTAGAGACACTACATATAGACAAATTCACCATAGAAAACTCTAAGTTCCTAACGATAATTTGTCCATTTTCCAAATACGCGCAAGCATACCCTATCTCTTCTTCCACCGGCGTTGAAATAGTTAACGGACTAATGAAGTTCTTTGCCCACCACGGGATCCCGAACAAAATTATTTCGGACAATGGAACCGAATTTCAAAATTCATTAGTGAAAGAATTGATGGCCCTCCATAAAATAAACATTCACTTCATATCCTCGCAACACCCGGAATCCAATGGTATCGCTGAAAGATTTCATTCCACTCTCATAGAGCACGTCCGATTACTAACCAATAGGGAAGAATTCAAAACTTGTACCACATGCCATAAAGTCAACTATGCGATCATTGCCTACAATAATTCGATCCACTCCGCGTCAAAATTAACACCGTTCGAACTCCTATACGGGCACGTGAATAACCGCTCTCTCCTAGAAATGGATATCGAAAAAGCGATGGCACACGACTATTTAGACCGACATAAAGAAAGAGTAAAAGCCTTATACGCACAAGTGTCCGAAAAACTCCAGGAACAAAAAGAAAAAGTAGCTGATGAGAAAAACGTGAACCGCATAGACCCCCCTGAAATCCCTGACGAAATCTTTATTAAAACCATCCAACGACAAAGCAAGACTAAACCCAAATATAATAAAGAAGAAGTTAAAGAAATAGACCCGGCTATGAAAACAGTACAAATTCACCCACGTCATCATAACACCAAAGAGAAGGCTCACCTAACCAACGTAAAACCACCCAGGAAATTCTATGAGACCAAAGTCCAAAACGCATGGAATACCGAACTACCATCCTCAGAAACTTTGACACATAAATACGGACCCAAACTGACTAGGGAAAACTTACTGACGCTAAGACCCGGAAACTGGATAGACGACATGATTATGAACTTCTATATGGAGTTGATAGACGAAAGGAATAGAAACCACAAAACATTTCCCTCAACCTTCTGTTTTAACTCTTTCCTCTACCCTATGTTAGAAGCACACGGTTACGACCGAGTAAGACACTTTACTCGTAGGTCAGACATATTCAGCAAAGATTTAATAATCATACCAATCCATAAAACAAACCATTGGAGTCTCGTGGTAATTAACACGAAACGTAAACAGATCACGTACCTAGACTCCCTCTCCGAAACACGTACAAGAAATGGCACTGCAGCCGCATACGCCATCCCGATCCTCGAAAACATTCAATCATACTTGGCTTTCGAGTTTCTCGGAAAGAGGGGAATCCTACTGGATTCAGAAAACTGGGAAACAATCCACTTGCTAACGATCCCACAACAATCGAACTCAGACGATTGTGGTGTTTTCGTCTGCCAGTTTGCCAAAGCAATAACGAGCAATAGGAACCCTACTTTCTTCCAAACTGACATACCATACCTCCGAGAACAGATGTGTACAGAAATCCTCAGGAATTCCCTGTTTTGACATTGTTACAGGATCCTGATCCTCCTCTCCTCCGCCTCAGGACTAGAATTAGTCAACGTCACATTGAACCCCGGACCTCTCCCAGTACTCCTTAGACCGGCCAAAATAGTGGAAGGTTATCATACCATCACTCACTATTACGACCTCAGCGCTTTAATTTCAAAAATCAATTCCCTTCGCACTCAGTACCAACAAGTGTTCACTTCCGTTATAGACTCCCAGACTACATACATAGACCGCACTGATATGTTCACCACAACTATAAACCATACCTTCGAAGTGATTGACTCTAAAATACAAAACTTTAAGATCGGCAACCAACGAACAAAGAGATCAAAAAGAGGACTAGTTGACGGGTTAGGCTCCTTAATCAAATTTGTTACGGGAAACCTAGACGCGAAGGATAGCGAACGCTATGATAACATAATAAACCATTTACAACGAAATCAAGAAAACTTACAGGACCAACTAAACTCTCAATATTCGGTGAATCAAGCTTTTGCCGAAAATTTTAACAAAACTATGGACATCATCAATCATAACAACCTTCAGATCCAGAAAGAGTTTGAATCTCTTCGAGACATGAAAGTAGGGGAACAAACACACATTCGTGCCTTGAATGACTTCCTGGAACATTGCCAGATTTCACTACAACTACTAGTAAACGTTATCCAGGACATAGAGACGTCACTCACCTTCTGTGAATTGGGTAAATTACATCCAAGTATCCTGAGCTCAGAACTTTTGGTAGACGAATTAGACCGCCTCACGGTATTCTATGGCCCTAGGTTCCTGAACCATACCGGAAAAGACCTATTCGAAATTAAATCCCACATAAAGGTTCAATGTTTTATCGGAACGGACGAAATAGTCTACTTTCTCGATGTCCCTATTGTAGATCCCAGAAATTTCGACCTGTACTATTTAGAATCCCTACCAGCAACATTAAATTCCGAATACGTAACAATAGTACCCTCCGTTCGCTACTTGCTGAAATCGCAAAACGAAGTCCTTACCCTAAGAGACGAATGCCCTTCTGGCCTCGCCTATTATCTCTGCCCCGGTCACATGTTAATAGATGTCAATTCCCAGTGCGAAGCCGAATTCCTAAAGACAAGTTCCACGGGAAATTGCAATTACGCAAAACTGGAAATCCCCACCAACTACGCCTCGCTCTTGTATAGAATCAATCAATACCTGCTCGTCATCCCTCATGGCGATGTACTCACTATCACCTCAAAATTCGGAAAAGAGTTACGAAACTTACGAGGGATCTACCTGGTCAGACCTAGCCAGAACTTAGTGTCCTATCACAATCAAACCCTGTTTGCTGCACATAGAAGCATCTTAGGGACACCCCTTATAGTCAGTAACGTACCTACAACTCACGCCCGATTCCTCCAAAACATTAGATAATGTAATTCAGCTTAAAAACCTAGATTTGTCCTCTATACAACTAGAAAATTGGAAACCTGTCAAACGCTTCACGTTATACCAACTTGCAACCCCTAGTTTCTGGTCCATATTCCTTTATGTCATATTACTCAGTTTTATTATAACAATTATGGTTCAATACAAGAAACACAAGAGACGACAAAATGCCTAATGGGCACCTCATCACGTCACCTTTTTGAAATCATTGTAATCATAACGTTTGTAACCTTTTTGTAATCGTAACGTAACCTTTTTGTAATCACGGTTATTACTATTACATCTTATTGTAATCATTGTAAGCCATTAATCGTAAATATTATGTAATCACTGTTATGTAATCACTGTTATTATTATTGCATTCTATTATGACCATTGTATTTATCGTTTTGATGATGTATTGATTGTATTGATTGTATTGATGTAATGTATTGATTGTAATCAATTTTAACCACCATGTAATAATTGTAACCATTATAATCAAAAAAAGATCCAAAGATGATGCACATCCCCAAAATCATAAACTAAGAAATTCCGTGTCCCCAAAACTAGAATCTGCATTTGCCCACAAAAATAAGTACCTAACACAAAATAATAAATAAAACTTTTGGGTCCCCAAAATTTCAACTTAGGGGGGAGGAGTTACATACGACGCCTCAACCCTTGGGTAATAAAGAGCTGACACAGCAGCTCTTCCCTATATAAGCCCGCGGCCATCAGCCTCTGCAGTTCAGTCTCCATCCGTACGTCCCCGTATCTACATCGCGCAGTGCATCGTCTTTGTCATTCTTGTGAAAGTGAATTAAAGTTGTTTTTTAAAAACTCAAAACTCCACGACTATTATTTAATTTATATATATATATATATGTTGTCTCAAAAATACCCCTCAACCCCCTACTACTTTATCCCACAACTTTTTGGGATATTGAACAAAAAGTTGCAGAACGCGTTTTTGGTTGCCTGATACTAAGTGCACAACTAGACAAAAATTGGAATCAAACAAAGGGAGAATCGCAAAAATCAGAATTGAGCCTGGCCGGCGTCGACACAATTTTTCGAAAAAAACACGTTTTACCCTCTCCCTCTCCCTCTTCCGTCTTGAAATTCAAAATTTTATAGATTTGTTGCACAACTAGACAAAAATAGAGATCAAATGAAGAAGGAATGTCGAGAATCGGTTGAAAATTGTTGCTTGGGTGGCGTTGACAAAATTCGTAAAAACAAACCCCACGTTTTTTTGGCTTTACCTCCTCAATGATCCTTCTTCCATAATTAAATACAAAATTCCGTTTTTTTTTTTTTTTTTTCACAATTAGACTACAATTAGGATCGAAAAAAGAAAGAATCTCGAAAATTGGTTGAGAATTGCTGCCTGAGCCGCGTCGGCAAAATTTAGCACACACACACACCCACTTACGGTGCTGAAATGTGAAATAGAGCGCCTTTGAAATATCTACAAAACAATGTTATGGGAAATGGTGGGCACTTATCAGCTGAGGGTCTTCCAAGGCTTATTCATTTCCTAATCGACTTACTGAACTACATTGATTTCTTGTAATACAGAATTTCACGTCCCAGATGCAAACATACATACAAACCAATACTTAGTTCATGCAACCCTTGTACATGGTGGGAAGATGACTTTGTCATAAAGGGTTATGTTTCTTAACATTTACTAAAATGCTTAACATTTGGGGGGGGGGGGGGGGGGGGTTCTGGCATTGTGAGAGGGCGAACCCCTTTCCGAGGCAATAGATGTACTATAGACTGAGTTTGATTATGATAGGCCATTGATCTGTGTTGAAGGGATATCTGATGCAGAAATCGTAAACCTGTGTGTAATATTTTGCAGTTATTAAGTTTTCAATTTTCCTTCAAAATACAGTTCAAAAGTCATATCATACTATAGGGTCTCTGTCTCTGTCTGCATATTTTCCATTAGGTTCATTGGAACTATTCAAAAACAAATCTAGGAACTGGAGTGCCGGAATCATTCTAGTTACTCCGGCCTTGTCGAAGTACAAGTGCAATATGATTCTAGAACAAAGGGACTGAGGAACGAATACACAGTATGCAATATGTTGCTACTTTCCCAGAAAGTTTATCTTAAAAATCTGCTTTGGGACACCCAGAACCAATACCTAAATACTGCATAATTTTCATAATGTACACTTACACTGCATAATTTTCATAATGTACACTTACACTGCTCTAAAATGATTCGTTTAAGATCCGTGCTACTTGATTTAGAAATATTTCGAAACTTCATTGATGACTGTCGACCTCGTAGTGTCCACCTACCACCTAATTTACGATGTGATAATTAATAACGTACAAGTATGACTCGAGAAAATTTGCAAGTTAATAAATCCATCAAAGTTCTGTTTTAAACACTCGTTTTACCTTTAAAGTCATATTCTCATTTTGTTCTGTTGTATATTCAAATCATAGTTTTGCATCACAAAAATATCGCTATTTCATACCCCGTGTGAATAAATGTTTACTCGCCGCTCATTTTTCCATCAGCTGGTTGCCCCATAATAGTTATTACAGCCTCACTATCAATCTTGTCGGTAGGATTATATTTATATTGGAGCTTGAAAGAATTTTGCATTATTATTGAGATGTCGGGTGACGGAACATTTTCAATTCCGCTGGAGAAGACTCAGAAACCTGTTTTTCGGCCTCCACCTCTCGCTTTCTTGCTACGCTAATTAATATAATGGAGGTTCGGCGCACCTTGTAATTCCTCTCTTTCTTAAATACATATCTCTCAAACATTCTTGTTTTTTATTTCTTCCATTTTGTAGCTTCCGAGTATTATACTAAGTTGGTGAAAAAATTGTGATCTCTTTTGATGAGAATAACATGTTTGGTGCGAAATTGAAATTTTATTAGCTATTGTTTGGTAGCACTCTAATTCACAAATCGCAATTAAGTTGGTCCGTTTTTTGCATGGAAAATGCTTAAGCCTTGAGTTAATGACCCGAAAGAGTTCAGAAAATGTATGAAGAAATTAGCGTGGGGTTTTCAGTAGATTTTACTTACTACGAATATGTTACTATTTAGGGAAGTATAACTTCAGGTTTGTTCGGACAGTCAGTCCTGGACCGTACAACTCAAGCCACGCCCCTTTTTGTGCGTTCGGGCAGCGTCGGAACTGGTCCTGAACCAACAGTTTGGTGTTCGGTGACAGTCCGGGACGGTCCAGGACTAGTCCTAACAGTTCTGGATTTTTTCCGGTACTTTTGGTCCCGCACATGCGCACTCGATGTAACCATCCCCCCTCTTCCATCTTCTCAGTTATCTTTTCTTATCTGTTCTTTCCGACAATATTTTTTCTTGCATTTGCATCGTTTGACTCCCAAATTGTGGAGATACCGGTAATAGGTAAATTTTTTGGCGTTTAACTGGCATACATCCTAAAATAAACTAGGATTTGATCCGATGGAATGCTAGAGACTAGAGGATTCTATCAAGGCCATGTCAACGTTACAGAAAATGCAACAAAATAATCTTCACGAAATCGAGTTTAACTTTTGTTGCCCACCTAAACCAAAACAAAAAATGGTTTACCCCAATAATTTTAGTTAGCAGTTCAGCTCGTGTTAAATACAAAAAGGCTAATGTTACGAGTACATCTAATTTCAATAACTTCACTTTAGTTCGCATCTACGCCCGTTACGCCTACGTTAGTAGTATTCAATAATGCCTTGTGTAGTGTTCTGTGTAGAAGGATTATCCAAGGAAAATAGTTTGGTACTTGTTAGAAAGCTTTCAATGTAAAGATCCATGAGCCACTGTAGTGTAAAGGAAAGCTGATTTATTCCGCCAGGTTATGAACTAATGATACTTCGTACATATTATGGAACATTTTCAATTTTGGCGAATCTTACCATTACTTCGAGATGATACTTCTCCTACTCACGTATCCACTTCAGCTAGGATATTGTAACTCGGTTATTTCTGGAAAAACAAGATACATGAATCTCATTTAATGGAATATTGTCAGAGAAAAACTTGATGGTTTGAGTTAGTGTGTAGCGGGTATAAGAATAGTGATCCGGTGTATAATTTCGCAAAAGAACACTTTAGAATATCATTTGCGTTTTGCAGGACAATTACGGTTTGCATATTCCATTCAGTCAGCCGAGGACCACGCTCTAATGGTGTTGTGTATGTCTATGTATGTATGAGGTCGCGAGAGGGCGATCTCTCGTTCTGGGGGAAAAAAAACTATTAGAACTAGAATCTAAGCTGTACTGGTTGAGACAGCTAAAATTTCTTTGGCTTTAGCATGGAAAGTTAAATCGAGAAAACTATAACATCTGAAGAAAGACAACTTCTGCGTCTGAAAATCGCTCGTGGTTCACATTCATGTCATACTAAGGCGCAAATGTTTCATTGTAAATTGCTCCAGATCGCCTCATTCGATTCACTGAAATGAAATCTAACTAGAAAACTCCCCGCTCCTGAATGATTTTAGATACTGATTCTTTTGTATTCTACCTCTTCAATTTCATTGAGCTGTCAAGCTTATTCTGTGCCGATGTGATTTTTAGCGACATTTTCTTTGGAAATATATTCCTTATTGTTTCCTCATTACGGAATGTAGAGAAGCTTCGTCAAGAAACATTTTGACCTCCAAAATAAAATTTTTCAGTTCCTTTTTGCGTTTCAGAACTTGCTGATTAATTTGAGTCCCTTGTCTGTCTGTCTGAGTACCTGTATCCTCAGGGATTGTGCGGGTTAACTTATTGACCATGCATATTGCATAGCATAGCAGTAGCGTATGCGCATGTGCAAACTTGAATCTCATAACGTCAATTTGCCACGATCTATCGGTTCGACTTCGTTCAAACTCGGGGGTAGCCAGGTATAAGTTTCAGGATCGTACTGTGAGTAATAGCTACTGCGTATGCGCAAACTTACATTGGTAGATACAGGTGAAACCCCCAGACTAATGTGTCGGTTCTGATGAAATGGTCAGGGATTGTGCCAGTTAGCTCTTAGTTGGTCTTCTATTCCTTCGGTATGGTAAATGACATTGTATTGATGGTTGGATGTGCGCACGCGCTAACATAATCATAGCTGGATTGATGGTTGAATGTGCGCACGCGCTAACATAATCATAGCTAGATTGATGGTTGAATGTGCGCACGCGCAAACATAATCATATCACCATAATTAATATCAACATTTACACACATAGGTATACCTATCACTGTTCTTTTTGCACTCGATTTTGAATCGTACTTTGATCTTCAAGAGTCACTATACGTCCACGTTACTATGTTTATGTGGTGAAGCTAGACTGCCCACCTAACTTGGCAGTTTTTTGTTTCTAATAATAAATGGGTCTCTGTTTTCACTCGTCCTGCACTTATCGGTAAGTGTTTCATGTCATCAGATATACGAGTTTGGAATGGATTTCAATAGTTTTAGACAAGTTGAATCGATTGAAACGACTTAAGAGCTATCCGATATTACAACAATCGTCTTACGTGTCTTCAATGAAAAATAGTATAGCATTGAATGATAAAATGCTGACAACCCAGTGAAAGGAAAAATATTTATATTATCTAGTTCGGGATTTGGATTTTCTTCGTAACGAGAAACCTTGGGGGTGAATGTCATGCATTCTATCCATTGATTTAAGCGGTGGATTCTTTGATGGGGCTTTCATGTAAGCAACTTCCACGCAAGCTTTAAAAAATCATCGGTGGAACAAGGAACAATGGATTGTTGTTCCGCCGCGTATATTTATTGCTGGGGCGGGGTCGAGGGAAATGTGAGCGCTATTTTTCCCTTGTCTCCCCTCAGAGTCTTTCAAGCAGTATGTAAGAAATGACCAGGAACATCAAGTGGAAAT
The DNA here is from genome assembly GCA_030762985.1 of Adelphocoris suturalis. Classification (NCBI taxonomy): domain Eukaryota; kingdom Metazoa; phylum Arthropoda; class Insecta; order Hemiptera; family Miridae; genus Adelphocoris; species Adelphocoris suturalis. The sequence continues at coordinate 113,429,725 of CM061040.1, read as the reverse complement.
TCCCCATCAGCCTCAGCCTTTCCCATGCCCCAATCTCGAAGTCATGAGAAGGGTAGGGCCAGCGATTTTTCAAACTCTTCAGTCAGGGAGAACGAGTGGAGGGGGTTAGGAGTCTGGCGCCCTCTGGACAATTTCAAAGTGTGAAATATTCAGCCCATCTTCACCAGATTTCGACATGAGTTAATCGTGACCTACCGCTCAGGCTGTTTTAACAAATTTTCGTGAAATTAAACCTATTGCAATGAGTTAAAGAATTTTAAAATAAAACTTTCTAACATTTTCTACTTGCTGAATGACCTGAACTTCGTACATATATATATATATATATATATATATATATATATATATATATATATATATATATATATATATATATATATATATATATATATATATATATATATATATATATATATATATATATATATATATAGCTATATAGACACAGACTTACGGCGTCCTTATAAGGTGAGGCGCAGGCTTACGGCGTCACCTCCCAGTGCTACAAAACGATGCCACAATCCTGTAATTCACTTGACAAACAGGCATACGGCACCACTTGTCTTGAAGGCGAGGTATAACCAAAACCAATGAAGGGGCTCAAGTGAGTAACGTGAAACGCAGGATTGTGGCACACATACCGTGTTTTTTCTCTCTCTCTCTTTTTTTCTTTCTTTTCCGCCGCACCTCAACCAGAAGGGTCATTAGCGGCACAGCTATCCTCTTGTCGTGGGGCTCACCATGGGTTATGTTTTGAGATTGAAAGATTGGTACAAACGATTATTTTAGATCCGCACCTCCGGGGTGGAGACAAACCTTCCTATGGGTTGGGGATTCAAATAAAATATGTGCATCGGCGATTGATGATATAAAATTGGAGGGTTGGTATAAAAATTTTGTTGTTGTTTTTTTTTGTTTCGTGATGAATTCATTTTTCATGGTCCCGAGGACCTGGGCGGTCAGGGAGGGGGTAATGTGACGATTGTTATGTTTCAGCTTTTTTAAATCGGAAAAAAGTTTTTCACTAGTAAAATTCGTGATGAATTCATTTTTCATGGTCCCGAGGACCTGGGCGGTCAGGAAGGGGGTAAATGTGAAGATTGTTATATTTCAGCTTTTTGAAATCGGAAAAAAAGTTTTTCACTAGTAAAATTCGTGTAAATTCATTTTTCATGGGCCGAGGACCTGGGCGGTCAGGAAGGGGGTAAATATCAAGTTTGTTATATTTCAGATTTTTACAATCGGAAAAAAAGTTTTTTACTAGTAAAATTTGTGATGAATTCATTTTTCATGATCCTGAGGACCTGGGCTGTCAGGGAGGGGGTAAATGTGAAGATTGTTATATTTCAGCTTTTTAAAATCGGAAAAAAAGTTTTTCACTAGTGAAATTCGTGATGAATTCATTTTTCATTTTCCCGAGGACCTGGGCAGTCAGGGAGGGGGCAAATGTGAAGATTGTTATATTTCAGCGTTTTAAAATCGGAATAAAAGTTTTTCACTAGTAAAATTAGTGATGAATGCATTTTTCATGGTCCGAAGGACCTGGGCTGTCAGGGGAAAATGTGAAGATTGTTATATTTCAGATTTAAAATCGGAAAAAAAGTTTTTCACAAGTAAAATTCGCGATGAGTTCATTTTTCATGGTCCCGAGGACCTGGGCGGTCAGGGAGGGGGTAAATGTGAATATTGTTATATTTCAGCTTTTTAAAATCGGAAAAACGTTTTTCACAAGTAAAATTTGCGATGAATTCATTTTTCATGGTCCCGAGGACCTGGGCTGTCAGGGAGGGGGCAAATGTGAAGATTGTTATATTTCAGCTTTTTAAAATCGGAAAAAAAGTTTTTCAGTAGTAAAATTCGCGATGAATTCATTTTTCATGGTCCCGAGGACCTGGGCGGTCAGGGAGGGGGTAAATGTGAAGATTGTTTTATTTCAGCTTTTTAAAATCGGAAAAAAAGTTTTTCACTAGTAAAATTCGCGATGAATTCATTTTTCATGGTCCCTAGGACCTGGTCGGGCAGGGAAGGGGTAAATGTGAAGATTGTTATATATCAGCTTTTTAAAATCGGAAAAAAAGTTTTTCAGTAGTAAAATTCGTGATGAATTCATTTCAATATTACGTATACCCACCTACCGCAAGAGTTTGATCAAAATCGTACCACTAGATGATAAGAAGTCGAGGTTATATAGTAAATCAGGAGTAGTTGCATCTCGTTTCTGATTCAATACTTCACTCTGCTCATGCGAAAACGTAAATTCTACCAAGCATCATTTCCCACACCCTAGTCATCTGATCTCGCTCAAATTTGAATGATAGTTGGGGGATGACAATTTGATCATCCCATATCAATTTAAACATTATTGTATCACTAATAGCTACTGCGCATGCGCCTATGTGAAATACTTGCAACGACCTTAATTTCCACAGTTTTCTTCCGATTTTGATGAAATTGTCATTGAATGCGCGGGTAGGTTGTAGGTGGTCCCGTACCTACTTCATCGTTCTTAACTCATCAGTTCATTCTGCGCATGAGCAAATGTGAATAACATTGAGTATCATTTTTTCGTTTCTTAATTGACCAGTTATGACGTTTTACGCTACTTCTTGATTTAATCTTTTCCGCTATGGGATTTTTCAAGGTCATTTAAAACTTTTCAATGATCTATACATTCATGATACGCAAACGAGGAAGCTATGTGCCATACCCAAATTAGCAGACTTTTTTTTGGGGGGGGGGGGGGGGGGGAGATATTTTATAAGGATGTGTTATTAACTTTGACGACTGGTTAGGCCAATAGTTAACGTTGAAGATGAACTATGGGTGGATAATTTTTTAATTGATTAGGTAGGGTTGCCTTCACGGGCTTTTTATATATGGTATTTTTGCACAAAATTTCGAAAAAATATAGTTGGTATGTTGGAAAAATATATTTATATCGGTGTAAATAAGTTGTGGATTTATTGGGATCGGAAGAAGAAAGGCAAAAAGACCTGACTTTTTCATGTTCGAAGTTTAACTGCTGATAAATTCGTCTCAGCCTGGCCGAACACTCGAGTATTCGAAACGGAAAACTTGACCCCACTGAGAGCAGATATACTACGGATGATCAAGAAGAAAGCAGAGAAAAGAAGCATCAAATATGTCTGGATTAAGAACTTTCTAGTCCATACGAGGAAAAATGAAAATTAGCCAGTGAAGGTAATTCGTACCCTCGACGACCTAGATAACATTCGAAACGTGATATTTGCTTTTGAAAATTGGTTGATCCACATGTAGACAATTTCAGTGATGGATATAATGAATTTTGCTTCCTCACTACCGAAGTTAGGAAAGCTATGTGTTCATGATTGAAGTCGAAAAAAAGTTTTGTCCTCCAAAATCAAAATGTTCTGTTGCTTTTTGCGTTTCAGAGCTTGCTGATCAATTTTGGTTACGTGTCCGTCTGTCTGTCTGCCTGTTTGAGGAATGTCGTATGAATTACATCAAGATTGGTGGAGTAATAACTATAGCGCATGCGCAAAACTAAAATTGATCGAGACAGAAATAACTACGATACTAATGGACCGATATTTATGAAATTTTCAAGGATTATGGAATTTAGCTCCTAGACGTTCCCTCATGAATTTCATTACTGTTGGATTAATGGTAGTTTGTGCGCATGCGCAAACGTTTATTTCTTATAACTACGATTTATCGATCATTTTGACTCGTACTTTGTTCTTCAACTAATTCTATACGTCCGTGTTATAATATTTGAGGAAGCTATACTGCCCACCCAACTCGGCAGACGTTTTTGTAATTTGGTAGTGAGTCTAATTGAATGTCTTACCAATCTTTCAATGATTACATGAGTTAAAATGAACTTGCTATTGGGAACAAAAAATTATTTTTCATATGCACTTTAGGAGCTACAATTGGAATTTTGATGAAATGAGAGTATTGTTGGAAACTGTTACTTTTAAGCCAGATTTTATTATTCTTAATGAAGTCTATGGTAGACTTTGCGTACTATTGCAACTTATGAATGGGTACAGGGCCTCAAAATCATCGAATAATAGAAATAATAATGACAGGGTTTTTTTTTTATGGCAATGATAAATATGATTACAGTATTGAAGAATCAACATTGTGTGATGCAACAGTAGCTACTTAAAATTAGATTTGTGTGTGACAAGGTCTATGGAATTTATAGATCCCCTACAACCAATCCTTATCAAGTTTATTCGAGATTTGAGGTCGGAACTTGAAAATGTTGATCGAGATTGTTTTACTTACATTGTAAGAGATATCAATATCGTTTTATTGCAAGAAGATAATAGTAATGATCATCTGAATATGATTTCTTCCATGGGGTTTCTTTCTCTAATTACTGAGCCCACCCGAGTTCAAGGGTTGTCAACTAGTTGCTTAGATCATATAATTGCCCGATCAAAGCACTCACAGCTCAACCCTGCTGAAATAAAGAGAGCGATTACCGACCACTTTAGCACGGTGGTGACTATTGTTGATTCACACAATGAAATCTTGAATGATAACAAAAACGCCTTAAAATTTAAGAAATAATTGGCTTTGAGGCAGTAGGAGTTTCTTTTTCTAACATGGATCGGTCTTCGGTGTATGAAGAAGATTTGAATCAGTCGGCAAATGCATTTATTAATTTATTGAAAAATGTTATTGAGTATCATACTACAGTTGAAACTTTCAAACCCACCTTCAAAGGACATACTCCGTGGATTACGAATGGTCTAACGATTTCTATTACAAGACGCGATAAACACAAGTTTAGCAAATTAGTTAAACAACCCTACAGTAAACGATTAAAAGATTACTATAAAAATATTGAAATAAGTTGAAATACATTATTAGGAAAACTAGTGACACAGTAACATTTCCAACAGAAAAAGATTTTTGCCAAGTTGGGTGGGCAGTATAACTTCCTCACATATTGTAACCCCTCTACAGCCCCTGGAATTTGATTAAAATTCATCAAAATGTGTTCTCGTAGATAAATTATGTCTTTGAATCCGAATTTGAAATCCGTTTTTTTCTACGACTTTTAGTTCTTCGGATTTATTAAATTTCATGAATTTCATGAAAAACTCCCAAAATTCATCTTGGAAATTGTTCAAAATTCATCAACTTGTGTTACATTATGGAAATCAGGGCACTGAATCCGAATTTGTAATCTGTTTTGCTGGAGGACGCTCCTTTTACCGCATTTCTGAAATTTCATGAAAATCTCCCCAAAATGCCCCTGGAAATTGTTTTAAATTCATCAGAATGTGTTCTTGTAGGTAAATTGAGGCGCTGGATCTGAATTTGGAACCCGTTTTGTTCTACGCCGTTCCATTCACCGGCAAGTGACAAAAACCACAATTTCATGAAATTTCCCAAATTTCCTTCTTATTATATTTCTTTGGTATATTTAAGATGGGAAAAACTAAATTTCATATCCCCATCACAAGCAGTTGCTTCATAAGCATCAACTAAAAACATCAAACATTTCAGGTCTTCCCCCAACCCCACCCACTGATTGACCCCTGTATGGTGATGAAAATGCACTAGAAATATTCAATAATATATGCAGATAACCTACCTAAAAGGTGAAAATTAGAAGAAAAAAATTTACGAAACTGAATTTTCCAAAAAAGCCGAGCGGGCACTTACTGGAACCACCCGGGCTTCATTCTGAAGAAACTTTTTGTTTTAAAAATGTATTTTTTATCTTAAATTCGCAATTTCTCCATTAAAACACACAGGAAATTCGACGGAAATGTTTTCCAGTATGTAATTTGAGTGGCTGAATCCGATTTTGAAATCCGTTTTGCGCTAAGACACTTCGTTCACGGGATATACAAAATTTCATGAATTTCATAAAAATCTCCCCAAAATGCCCTTGGAAATTGTCTAAAATTCACCAAAATTAGTATCCTTATATTTTTCGATGCGCTGAGTCCAAATTTGAAGTCCATTTTGCTCTCAGAAGCTGCGTTCGCCAGATTCCACAATTTCATGAAAATTCGAAATTAATTCTTCACGCCATTTCTACAGAGTATTTGAAGGGTACATCATACAAAATTTGGAGGCCCCAGCTTACATAGGTGCTTCGGAATAGTATAAAAAAGAATCCGACCATTTTGTATGAGGCCCCTTTACAGCCCCTGGAATTTGATTAAAATTCATCAAAATGTGTTCTAGTAGGTAAATTATGTCTTTGAATCCGAATTTGAAATCCGTTTTGTTCTACGACGTTTAGTTCTTCGGATATATTAAATTCATGAATTTCATGAAAAACTCCAAAGATTCATCTTGGAAATTGTTCAAAATTCATCAACTTGTGTTACATTATGGAAATCAGGGCGCTGAATCCGAATTTGGAATCCGTTTTGTTCTACGCCGTTCCATTCACCGGCAAGTGACAAAAAACACAATTTCATGAAATTTCCCAAATTTCCTTCATATTGTGTTTCTTTGTTCGATTTCACATGGGAAAAACTAAATTTTATATCCCCATCACAAGCAGGTGCTCCATAAGCAACAACTAAAAATATCAAACATTTCAGGTCTTCCCCCAACCCCACCCACTGATTGACCCCTGTATGGTGGGTGAAAATTAAAAAAAAATTTTTACGAAAATGAATTTGCCAAAAAAGCCGAGCGGGCACTTACTGGAACTACTTGGGCTTCATTCTGAAGAAACTGTTTGTTTTAAAAATGTATTTTTTATCTTAAATTCGCAATTTCTCCATTAAAACACACAGGAAATTCGACGAAAATGCTTGACGGTATGTATTTTGAGTCGCTGAATCCGATTTTGAAATCCGTCTTGCGCTAGGACGCTTCGTTCACGGGATATACGAAATTTCATGAATTTCATAAAAATCTCCCCAAAACGCCCTTGGAAATTGTCTAAAATTCACCAAAATTAGTATCCTTATATTTTTCGATGCTCGATCTTCTATCCGTTGCCACATTAAAATTTGATCGAGAGCACTTCGTACGTCAGCGAGAAAATTGCGTTTCTGGATCAGTAGAACGCGATGGTGCCGTCAAAATTGCCGAAATATGATGTCTTGCTGGATAAATCAGCGACAGTAGGCGGGAAACGACAAAAAAAAAAAAAAAAAAAAAAAAAAAAAAAGTGTTCCCCGCTATGTTTTTTCCCGCCATAGACACAGTAAATGTTTGACGGTCTTGGTTCGGGTTGGTCCTTAAATGTTCGTTGAAGTTCCAATTTGGTCACATGCGAGTTCAGATACATGAAATATTCTTTTCCGATTGTAGTGAACAAAAAGTAGACAAGCTACATTTTGAGCTAACGCGCTCTTCCTGTTTCGTCGAAAGTTATGTAGGTCTGAAGTTTGATTTCGAACCTGTCTCTTGATTTAAAAGACACATCCAACAGAAAAATAGACGGTAAAAACGATAACCCTTCTACGCAGATGAAATAATGACATATCTTTATTAAACCTAATAAACTTTTTGTGGTTCCACATAGTTTTATAAGATTTAATTTGTTTGAAAGTAATTTCCTACTGAAAAAAACGTTTGCCAAGTTGGGTGGGCAGTATAACTTCCTCACATATTGTAACATGTACGAATAGAAAGGGAAAGGGATAGCCCTTCTACGCAGATTAAATTATGGCCTACCTTTACAAAAATAGACGAAGAAAACAAATACGAGCAAACATTTAATATCCGACAGTTCTGTTAGTAAATGATCTTATAACTAAAATTTTGGTGGTTCCACATAAGGTACCGCATTTGATAGTCATTTCCAACAGAAAAAAAAGTCTGCCAAGTTGGGTGGGAGGTATAACTTCCTCACATAGAGAACGCACCGAATTATTATACAGCAGTCTGCAGTAAAAATAGTACTGATATGTTCTTAAAACTAAACTTTTCTTAGTTCCACATAATCTTTCGTGGTCTCTCTTGAAAAACATCAATGGAGGTGACGGGTGTGAAAGTAATTTCAAAAACAAAAAAAGTCTGTCATGTTGGGTGGGCAGTTTTGTAGCATAATACTAAAATGTTTGTGGTTCCACGTGATCTCTATGGCCTTCTTCGCAGATAAATGGCCTATCATAATTAAACCTAATAAACTTTTCGTGGAACCACATAGAAAACGCAGCAAATTATTACACAGCAATTTATTATTTTCGTTTTGCCCCTTTTATAAACTTTATTTACGTATTTTATTTTCATTATTTTAACATGGATATGTTTTTGGGCTGGGGTTCATTCTAAAATTTGCGTAACGACACCAAAATTTGTGATGACCTGGCACTTTAGATTATTATTAACTCGAAAAGTGAAGGCTAGGAAAATCGTAGTCGTCGGGTTTCATAGTAGGAAAGTCGTTCGCCACTTCTTGGAATGCTCCCATTTTATTACAACATCTCATGACCTCTAGGACATTGTAGTGTAAAGGAATGCTAATTTATTACTCCAAGTTATAAACTAATATTGTTTTGTAACCATAATGGAATAATCTTGTGAAAAGAAGGCCCTACATGGTTGGTATACAATTGAGTAGTAGGTACCTACTGGTAAGCAGTAGGTACTAGACATATCCATGATCTATTGTTTTTCCCATCAAGGGAGAAATTATGGATATGTTATGAGGATATTTTTTATTTCATTCCCTTGGGATTGTCTATAGAAAGGGTTTGTAAGTAATTTTCAAATGTTCCACCCCCACCTGAACCATGGGCTGTTAGTCTCGATGGTATGGGGACTAACTATATCCAATCGCATCTATGCATCCCACTGAGAGCGAGCGAAGCGAGCAACATTCCCCACACATTTCAAATCACCCTTAGTGATACACCGTTTCCAATGATTCTACATGTCCCACTCAACAGTAAAGACCATGGGATCTATACTGCCATACCGAGCGTGTGTAGCGAGCGAGAGAACTAGGCTAGTATAATAATTTACCTCTTCACGTGCAGGACGCTAAAACATATCTCTTGGCTTATGATACGTCGACATTGGTTTCTGGTTAGTCCTGGAATGAAGGTATATACTAAAGCTCATGACGCTCTGGATTCATTGAATAACTGGTTTTCGGACAGTTACCTCACGCTAAATGCAAACAAAACTAAATACATTTAAGTAGGGAGTAAAAATTAAATCGTAGAAAATATGAGTCATAATATGATATTAGTTTAGAAAAATCCGTTTGAAAAATTAGTTTATCCATCATGGATTACTGTTTAGAAAAATCGTGTTGTACATGTGCGACTTTGGAGAGAGCATTTACCTATCGTTATCTGGGTGTACATATTGATAATAAGTTAACGTGGTAATCACATTTAGACATTATACATGAAAAACTAAGGAGATTTTCGTTTTTGTTTTCTAATGTGAGGAATGTATTCAGGAATGATAAGCTTAGTCTTTCATATATTATTCTTTGGTACAATCAGTCTTACAATTAAACCGTTAAATATAATTCAAAGGTCTATTATGAAAATAATAATGAGAAAGCCACACCGATATCCGAACATCCAACTTTATGAAGAATTTAAAATACCTATTTACCCCTCATCAGTTATTTGTAAAATCACTTCTATCAGTGTTCCATCGGAATCCAGGCATGATAAATAGGAATGCTTGTGACCATGATTATGAAACAAGATTTAGATGGGAGGGAAATGTAGTTAACCCAAAGCCATCTATGACGCCAACCACGAGGAGCCCATCCTGTATTTTGTATATTTTGTACCGGTCTATCGACGGAAATTTGAGATCTCCGCAACTTCACTCCCGCGCTCTATGAAAAAATAATATAATGAAGGTGGGTCAAGCTTGGACACAGCAAACGTGAAGCTGTATTCAGTAGTACCTACACTGTATAAATTTAATCAGTATTAATTATTAACTATGTACATGATGATAGAGATTCATTTTAAAAGTATCTTAATTTTTGTAATTCTCCCATGTATAAGATGTGAATAGTTAGAAACTCAGCTCGGAACGAAGCTTGCTTGATACTTAAGGGCTATTGCCTTCCATCTAGCATTAGGTATATTGAGATATATTCCTTGTAATTAATTGAAAGTGTTCTTTGTAAAAATTCAATAAAATAAATAAATATATAGAAATAAATATCATTCGAAAATTTAATTTTTGTCACTCGTATTACCAAATTACTAAACAAATTTAAATAAATATATAAATTGAAATAAATATAACAAATTGAAATGAATGTAATCATGCAATATTGTTTTCCATGATTTATCGTGAAAATAGGAACTGGAAATATAGGGATCCTAGATAAATTTTGAACTACCTACTTTTTTAAACAGCTCGAAAGGGATTCTGTAGAACATACCTACCTCAATCTTTGCTTGAAAATATGACAATTCAAGGTACATTCCCATAGGCGGGTAACTGAGAATAACAAATTAATCACAATGGGCCAGCCAATTGGGGCATAATATTCCACAGGTACCTACTTACTTCTACTATAAAAACCTGGTAATATCACTACCGAATTTAGATTATTTAAATGCTCAAAAAATAGTATTTTTGTTACAAAATAACAAAATATATATAGTTTTTTTTTTTTTTTTTTCCAAACCCTAGCTTAGGAGGCGCAGAGCCGATGTTGTCTACTTCCTCCATTGTCCAAGGTATATGAGTATATAGGCAGCTTACAGGCACTGCCCTCTGTTTTTCCAGTCATCCGCGTGGAGCGCATGTGTGTCAAATTTTTCGAGTCTGTCTAATAAGACCGAGAGCTTGATCAAAGCCGATTTCTCCCAGATTAATGCTTGCTGGGTGGATAGCAGATGTTATTTCAACTTTTAGCGTTGTGATTATGACTGATGGGGTTAAATTCCTCGAGATGTAGCGCATTTTATTTAGAGCGAGTGAAGGTTTTTGGAATCCGGTTGTTGTGTCATCCAGAAGTGTTTTGGGATTTTTCTACTAAGGTAAATGGCTCTCTCGGCCGAATTGCAATTCTGATTTGGAATAAGCACTAGGTACTTGAAACGTAGCAGAAACAGTATATTGAGCAAATTAAATGTTTTCTCAAGTTGCAAAAACGGAAGTGGATTATTCAAGGAACAATACCAGAACATTTGAGACGCGGCTTAAAAAAAAAAAAAAAAAAAAAAAAAACTCGGTTCTTCGGACCTTGCCAGGGGACAAGCCCCCTCTGGACCCCATAATGGTTACTGCTTAGAACCTTCGTCTAAAATTCAAGAAACATGGAACATGCTTTAGCCGTGATTTTAAAAATGGACATTACTTTCCACTCTGTTGGGATGTTAGGAAAGTAAAAATGGACATTACTTCCACTCTGTTGGGATGTTGGGAAAGTAAAAATGGGTATTACTTTCCAATCTATTGGGATGCTGGGTAAGTAAAAGTGGACATTACTTTCCAATCTGTTGGGATGTTGGAAAAGTAAAAATGGACAATACTTTCCACTCTGTTGGGATGTTGGGAAAGTAAAGGTGGACATAAGTTTCCACTCTGTTGGGATGTTGGGAAAGTAAAAATAGACATTACTTTCCACTCTGTTGGGATATTGGGAAAGTAAAAGTAGACAATACCTTCCACTCTGTTGAGATGTTGGGAAAGTAAAAATGGACAATACTTTCCAATCTTTCGGGATGTTGGGTAAGTAAAAGTGGACATAAGTTTCCACTCTGTTGGGATGTTGGGAAAGTAAAAATGGACAATACTTTCCACTCTGTTGGGATGTTGAGAAAGTAAAGGTGGACATAAGTTTCCACTCTGTTGGGATGTTGGGAAAGTAAAAATGGACATTACTTTCCACCCTGTTGGGATGTTGGGAAAGTAAAAGTGGACAATACTTTCCACTCTGTTGAGATGTTGGGAAAGTAAAAATGGACAATACTTTCCACTCTGTTGAGATGTTGGGAGAGTAAAGGTGGACGTAAGTTTCCACTCTGTTCGGATGTTGGGAAAGTAAAAGTGGACATTACTTTCCACTCTTTTGGGATGTTGGGAAAGTAAAAAATCCCGAGCTACTCTCGTTCTGGCTACACGAGGGACGATCATGTTGATTTAGATGAATACGAATGCGCAAGACAGAGAGGGACAACGTTGACGCCGCAATCCTGTAATCGGTGTTATTGTATAAAAAGACGGATGTTACAGAAGCGGTATTAGGGCACCTGTGCCCTAATACTGGATCTGTTAACCTGTGCCGTAAGACTGTAAAAGTATATATATATATATATATATATATATATATATATATATATATATATATATATATATATATATATATATATATATATATTTCCAATAGAAAAAATAGGAGGAGAGAGAGAAAGGAATGAAAATGGAAGGAATGAATGGTCTACCTTTGTATAGGTATATACTTTTTGCTTCCTCACTAATGAAGGTAGGAAAGCTGTGTTCGAGCAAGAACTCGAAAAATATTTTTTCCCCCAAAATCAAAATTTCCAATTTTTTTTTGCGTTCTGAGCGTGTTGATCAATTTTGGTTCCGTGTCTGTCTGTCTGTCTGTGTCTGATGTCTGTCTGTGGTAAATCCTTGTCACACCCAAAACTATACCAAGCATTCGACGATTTGAAAAAATTTTCAGGGATTGTGCGAGTTAGCTCGTAGACGGTCCTTTATAAATTTCATTGCCGTCGGATCAATAGTTGCCGGTACGCATGCGCAAACATAAATTACTCATTTCTCATCATCTATTAGTTTTTTAGTTTTTATTACTATTATCATTATTATTATTTTTTTTTTTTTTTTTTTTTTTTTTTTTTAGAATTTAAGCCGCTTTTCAACCGGAAGGGTCATTAGCGGCAATCAAAAAGGGGTGTCAAATGGACACTGCAAGGACACGATTCTAAGGGGATCCATGCTGATCGTCCATCACTAAACGGATTGCCATCACGGACTCCACTCGTAGATCGGCATGTACTAAATGGCAAAACAGAAGTTTATATTTATTTTATTTTAGTTTATTTTAGTTTATTTAATATTTTAGTTTAAAGTTTATATTATTCGTTAATCTAGTATGGCCAACAATTTTTTCATATTTTGATGAATTTTTGCAATTATGTATCAAAACTATTGTTTTATAAATATTGGGGACATCCAGAATATGAAATAATTTAAAAGCTTTTGAGAGGGAGAATCCAATTTTTGTATGCAACAATATTTGGAATATTCGCTTCTGGACAATGTAAAGTAGTTACAGGCATGTTCTATATGCCGAACCTCACAAGACAGGAAATTATAGACTGGTCTGAGCAAAATAAAACATTCGGAGAGTTGCTATGGACAAGCAATTTTAACCTCTAAACTCATAGAGTTTACTATTACACACATTAACAATAGGTATGATATTCCCAAGACAAACATTGGTCGAAGACAACACCCAAGTACTTAGAGTGCCGAACCCGCTCAATACTCGGGCAGTTACAACCGACAGTAGAGCAACTAGCCAAATCGTGGCATATAATACAGCTGGGATTGAAATGTTGGGATTGAAATATTGCGTAATGAGAAGGCAATAAAATTTGGCTTGCTGAAATTCAGTTTCAAGCCAATGTTTGACCGTATACAGAATTTGTGAAGCAGTTTGAATAGATACATCCCATGTATAGTTTAGTGTCGTTCAAAATCGGGAGGTGTTTGGGTATATGTTCCAGAAAAAATACCAAATGAGTTATTTTGCAATTGATTAAGTATACACGTATACTCGCATGCGCAAAACTAAAATTGATTGACACTGGCAAAACTCGGGAGTCTAATGAACCTATTTTGATGAAATTTTCAGGGAGTGTGTGGTTTAACACTTAAACAGTCCCCTATAACTTGCATTGCCGTCGGATCAAGAGTAGACTTCGCATGAGTAGGGTAAACCTGTACACTTACATTCGAACGTTCATTAAAATTGTCGTCATTATCCAGGAGTTGTTTTTTCGCATAAAAACGCACGAAAATAACTGAGGGTAGATTTTAAGTGCTAGTAAAAGATTTTTATACGCCTGTTTACTGGTGGCCCACTGATGATTTTTTTAAAATTTAAATATTGCTGAAATACGTTTTATTTGTGCGTTGGATTTGTTCATAACGATCTTCCCAAGATTTAAAAAAAAAAAGGTTTTGTTCACAATCCTATGACAACAGTCCTTGTCAATGCCACCCCTGTTTACCACCTGCCTAAGTGCTATGCCCACCTAATTCTTCAAGTTTTTTCCAAGTGAACAGTTTAAAAAACATTGCTAATATTTTTTCACATAGGAAGGTATCTAACGGAGTACAACTAATTTGCAACAACTATTATAATAACATAAGTCGGGCCACGTCAATGAATGAACAAAAAAAAACCTTTTTGAATAACTTCTAAAACTTGATTATCACGGAGTCACAGAGATCTGAGAGTGTTACCATTCGAATCAGAGTGAAATATTACAGATAAAATCGATACCAGTGCATCTATTTGCGGAGGATCATTATTCACGAAAACCCTAATTTTTTTAAATTAAATCCGTCTTTTCTTATACGCCGCATATGCTTTTTTAAATCTATTTTTCGACCATACTAGGGGATTTAACGCTCTTTCCAACAGTGGACCAACTTTTGAGTTGACTGTGAACCAAAGGGCCGTTTTAAATTCATAAGATAGAATGCTCGAAAAATCCTTAATGTGTGAAACTTCTCAAAAACATAGAACTTTAAAAAATATATCTAAGAGGTTCTTTTTGTTGCGATTTGGTTAGAGAATCGATCTCTGAATTTTATCACATCTTAAATGATAACACCCTGTATATTAGGGTAGGTACCCGCTATTTTGAGAAAGGTGGAATTTTGATGACCTCCACACAAAATTTGGTTTAAAATGTCAAAAAAATTACCCCTGAATTTTTTTAGATTTTTCGCATAACAAAAACCTACGCCGGTAGCTCGATTTCGGTGTTTGAAATACTATTTTTTTTGCCAATATCAGACTTTTGAATATAACTTTTACAAACTTCTTTGTAAAATTGTGAAACTTCGTATAGGTACTTAAGTTTTTGGGGTCGCTGAACTCGAATATGCAGTCAAAACAAGTCGACAGCAACAACTTTTCAAAACTCAAAATGGTCAAAACCGTGTCAAAAAATGACAATTTTTCAAGTCTTTCAACTCTTCAATTCTTCAACAACCAACTAACCGTAAACAACGAGAATGACAAACATAACCGGACATTGAAGGTTACAAACGCACAGTGTTGCACCGTGGCACTTACGCCCTTCCTACTGAAAATGCCTCATGGACTTAGGTAGTACGGAAAAACGGTGAATTTTGGACGGAGGACATTGGTAACACTGCGACGTGGCGGATTATTTAAAAATGGTTGGTGCATAAGCCCTTTCAAGAAAAATAGCTACCTAGTGGTATATAGGTCCAGAAAAAAATATAATATGGAAAAAGTCGATATTGGCACTTACGCCCTTTGTACCCAAAGCCTTTCAATAGGTATGATATTCCCAAGACAAACATTGGTCGAAGACAACACCCAAGTACTTAGAGTGCCGAACCCGCTCAATACTCGGGCAGTTACAACCGACAGTAGAGCAACTAGCCAAATCGTGGCATATAATACAGCTGGGATTGAAATGTTGGGATTGAAATATTGCGTAATGAGAAGGCAATAAAATTTGGCTTGCTGAAATTCAATTTCAAGCCAGTGTTTGACCGTATACAGAATTCGTGAAGCAGTTTGAATAGATGCATCCCATGTAGTTCAGTGTCTTTCAAACTCGGGAGGTGGTTGGGTATATGTTCCAGAAAAAATACCAAATGAGTTCTTTTGTAATTGATTAAGTATGCACGTATACGCGCATGCGCAAAACTAAAATTGATTGACACTGGCAAAACTCGGGAGTCTAATGAACTTATTTTGATGAAATTTTCAGGGAGTGTGTGGTTTAACACTTAAACAGTCCCCTATAACTTGCACTGCCGTCGGATCAGGAGTAGACTATGCGCATGAGTAGGGTAAACCTGTACACTTACATTCGAACGGTCATTAAAATTGACGTCATCATCCAGGAGTTGTTTTTTCGCATAAAAACGCACGAAAATAACTGAGGGTTGATTTTAAGTGCTAGTAAAAGATTTTTATACGCCTGTTTACTGGTGGCCCACTTGTGCGCGCCAATGCATTTCTTTCTCACCTCCCGAACATGGTTTTTTTGTTCTTTTTTTACTAGCACTTAAAATCAACCCTCAGTTATTTTCGTGCGTTTTTATGCAAAAAAACACCTCCTGGATGATGACGTCAATTTTAATGGTCGTCCGAATGTAAGTGTACAGGTTTACCCTTCTCTAGCACGAAACGCACACGGCCAAAAGACCCTTCGTATTGAGATTTTTATACGCCTGTTTCCTGGCGGCCCACCTGTACGCGCCAATGCATTTTTCACCTCCCGACCATGGTTTTTTGTTTTGTTCCTTTTTTACTAGCACTTAAAATCAACCCTCAGTTATTTTCGTGCGTTTTCATGCGAAAAAACACCTCCTGGATGATGACGTCAATTTTAATGACCGTTCGAATGTAAGTGTACAGTGGACTTATTTTGGTTTACCGACAAGTGGACTTATTTTGGTTTACCGAATGCAGCTCACGTTTGGATTGACTGATTTTCAAAGTTGAAGGGTGAAATTTGAACAGAATTAGATGCTCTACAACCTACTTGATGAGGGATTTTACGATTAGAGAAGCTGTTTTTATGTTACAGGCGTTAAAAATTTACTTTTCCTAAATTTGTGGAAAAATCGGAAAACGTAGCCAATTTTCACCGATCGATTGCGAGCAAACGTAATTCTATGGCACATTTGGGGCATTTATGCTGCACAAAAAGCCAGTCTCTCATCATAACCATCGGCTCTTGTGGGAAGTATATAACGCTACGCCAGCTTTTTTGGATGGCTGGTATGAGCCGCAGGACTTTATTTTGGGTTACCTGGATGTTTTTGAATGGTGTTTCATTTCATTTCCTTATTGTCCACTAATTTGTTTACAAAATTATATCCGAGAGGAGCAATGAGAATTCGACAATAGCTTAGTTTATTTGGAACGCGGTAGGCACCTACTCAACGCTTTTCATGATCGAGTTATTGTCATCCTAAATTGGTTCTTATGAAGTTTATCTACCACCATCATTAAGCAATCTTAATTACCTGCTTTTGAATCAATCCATTGTTTCTATCATAAACAATAACTGATGGAATATTGGGTTTTTTATTTTTTTATTTTTTCGTTTCAGAGTTTTATCTATCTATTTATCAATAAGGTACTCAGGGGAAGAGGTGCTCAATGCTGTGAATTATAACGATATGCAAGTTTCCCTGTTTTACTTCCCCGTGGTCTTAAAACGCAGTGGGAAAGTCTGTAATCAACCTGAGACAGTTACTAGAATAAAATTCCGCAACTCTCTCAGTAAATACACACACGTCGAAAGAATTAAGAGATCACTTTTCCTCGTAGACGCCAAAGACCTCAGATCAATCGGACAGAGTTCGCGTTATATCTCATGATTAGGTACCTAGTGGAGATGGGGATGATATTCACTGCTTTTTTTTTTACATGGATATGTCTTTGCTCTGGGGGGTCAACCAAAAATTTCCGTGATGCAAAATTTGTGTCACAGTTTCAGTGTTTTTCACGTACAACCCAGCCGTTGCTAGGGGAATGGAACTTCCGCAGTTTTCATCGCACAGAAATCGTTCGCCACTCGTTGGAAAGCGCTTGATTTATGTGATAAATGTTCACACCTCAAGCTACCAATTTCCCCCTCCTTACGTACCTGGCTACATTCCTAAACTAAGTTGATTGGACTATAAACAATTTTAATAAGCCGGTTACAATATTCTTAACGTAAAGCAATAGCATCATTTACTCCACTCCATAGGAAACATTTTCATCCTCTTGACAACAGTCGACTGTTAACAACAACTCATTGTAGTGGCTTCTCTCCACAGTTATTTTCAACATTTCTATAAGTAAACCGTTGTTTTGTTGGAATTAGTCGGGATGCGACCCAGGGATTTGTTTAAAGTTAAAGGATTTGTTTACAACTCTCGAGGACAACCGTTATGAAATCCCCAATCAAAGACATATCCATGTAACATGGTATCTGCTTGTAAAGCAGATAGTGGAACTCGTTTACGAGTTGTTTAGTTAGGTTTGTGATTTTAATCTCAAACACTGAGAACGGCTTGCGATATCAAGTTCCGACTTGATCCGCTCATCAGCTTCAGGAGCATATCAGCTGATCAGAGGTCTATGTATACTGCTTACAAGTACCTACTAGGTACTCAATAGTATACCTACCATGTACCAAGTGCCTTCCTTTCACATTTCATTACGGTTACTTAGCAATATTAGTTTATAACTCAGCGTAATAAATCAGCTTTCCTTGACGCCACAATGGCTTAGGGATCATGAAATCTTGTGATGAAATGAGAGCATTCCAAAAAGTGGCGAACGATTTTCCTGCAATGAAAACTAAGTGAGTTACACTTCGCCAGGAACGCATAGGTTGTACGTGAAAATCAGTAGAAATAGAAAAAAAGCCACAGTTCCTTTGAGCCTGACGGCTAAAATTAAAAAACATGAATATGCTTTAGCCGTACACGACTCACTCCTCGTCGATTCTCTGAACCCGACCCCCCATCGGCCTCTGAACTCTGTTTATCATTCTGCCATCAATCCTAAAACATGGAATCATGTTTTAGCTCCTCGCTCTCACTTTATTATAGAAATGATCACGACCATTGAGCTCTTGTGAGATGATGATCTCCTAATAGAAACTCGCGAGTAAACATTCACTTTATTATAGAAATGATCACGACGATTGAGCTCTTGTGAGATGATGATCTCCTAATAGAAACTCGCGAGTAAACATTCACTTTATTATAGAAAGAGGCTAAAGAGGCTACATACGAAATTACAGCTTCCTATAGTGTAAAGTATAGAAATTACCTATTAAAATAATTTAACCACCGCTTCACAAATCTAACCGTTCTCGCAATATTCGGATCACCTGCTATGAATCACATAATCGAAACACCAGCTCAATGAAATCATCAGAAATTAACAAGCGGTTGCAATCATGTTCACAATATCAATAATTGAGAATGATCACCTGTGTGTAAACAATTATTCATATAACCATGCTCATAACTCAGCTTGTTGGCCACGCACTTCGCAGTAGTTAATATAGTATGGTTGGATAAATCGAGAGCTTTCGAACGAATGGTCAACGAATTTTGTGGGATGAAAAACGACGAAGTATCATATCCATAGCAACGACTCGGTTGTAAGCGGAAATCATCACAATTATTGGCGCTACTTTCGTTGCACTCTCGTGGGACATTTTTCGGTAGTTAGGTCACGGCTGAAGCATATTCATGCTAAAACCGTTGCATTTTATAGTGCAAATTTTCGCACACACGTGGACCAGCCAATAGACATATCCACGTAAAAAAAACCCACTGATAACCGTGTGATGGCACTGATAAGACAACTTAGCGAGTCAAGTTGTAACCGAACCCTACTCAATTGTAGGGAGCAGACTGCTACACCCGCTACGCTCTCATGTGATGCGGTTTCGCAAACCGCAGCAGGGGCCAATGTCAGGCAGCAATCTGATCCTGATGAAATATTATCTGAACTGCAAAAGACTAGGTTACTAATAGAAATGGAATCGCACTGACGCAAGCGCTCTAAAAGGAAAATGCAATCGATTTCACTCGATGCATACAGCTTCAAACCAGATCTAAGACTTACAGCTTGTTTTGCATTAAAACGAGAAAAGAACTTTTTCCGGAGCTGAAATCAGTTGAACTGCATGATTGTGTTTTCTCTATATTTAAAGGTAACCCAAAGAGGGAAGCATTTCGCCAGATGGAGTTGAAGAAAGAGAGCCTTAAATGACTATATTTGGACAAGGTTACCATTTTTCACTAAAACATGGGCAGTATGAGAAACAAGTTTCTGCTTCTAAATCAGTTCCTGGACGAGAACCTTCCCATAAAGACATTGTGTCACTGAACACTGGTAGAAACGCAACGAGGTTTTTTTTACGCCCCCAATATTTTTGTTGTTGGGTCTGCATTTTGCTGAGATTCAGCAACTGGAGGTGGATCTATGATTTAAGTCCATAAAAGTCTGTCGTTTAAGATTATTCCATTGGTCTTCACTCACCCAAGAAATGGTCTGTGAGATGTCTGCGATTGAGTACTGTGAACAATCTATATTAGTATGTAATATGTTCCGACCACCTAGGTCAGCGTTGGCTGACAGAAAGATTTTCTTAGAAAGGGTCGACTCATTATTGACTTCTGGTCGCCACAAAAGTTGCCAACAAGAGAGCCTTCCGTCGCCAGGGTTTCGTGAGTACGATTCTGGGTGCAGCTAATGCATAGAAACAAATCAGACTGAAGATAAACCTCAAGAATGTCCGCAAGTTTGATGATGAATTGGAGGACTGAAGTGATGAATCTTGCCAACAGGGTGCAATCTCATCCTCTTGACACTGAAGCTGTTGGTGCATTGAGAATAGCAAGAAGATAGTATCGTTTTCTTGTTAAAACCCATTTGATCCGTGTAATGATCAAGATATAACCATGGCAGCAAATAACTGCATAGCAGCTCGGAAATGAGCGTTTCCCACGTATTTTTTTAATTTTTTTTAATTTGAAAGTTGATATTGAGTTGAGATGATACCTATTTAGTTTTTTGGCGAGACACGTGTCATTGGTTTTAAATTAAATTCCGAAGTGTTGATGACGTCACCAATGCACTTGGCTGGATACACGAAGTGTAAGATCATGAATCCATTGAGACAACCTAACAAGTGACCTTGATGATATTGGTGAGAAACGCTCTGCCACAAGGATCGCCACCGTCGCCGTGCTGCAGGAGCTGGAAAGTTGACTGTACAAATAAACATTCCTGCTCAATGAGCGACCATTCTGCTTACAACATTACAACTGCAAGCAACCGAATTCTGTTATATTTTCTATTAATTTCCGTTATTTTTCGTACTAAAATGAGTCAAGTTGAAACCAGTTTATTTCAGTGCACCAGTGCAACTCAACTTCTACTCTATCAACAACTTCTATCAGCCATAGTGAATGGTAGGTACTTCAACAGCATCAAACCAAAGTTTTTAACACAGAATGTGTTTTAGCCATGGACTAACTAGCCGAAAATGGAACGCGGGATGGTAACGAAATGTGTGACGGATGATTTTCACGTACAACCGAGTCGTTGCTAGGGAAATGGTACTTCGTCGTTTTTCATCCCACAAAATTCGTTGACCATTCGTTAGAAAGCTCTCGATTTATCCAACAATATTATGTTAACTACTGCGAAGTGCGTGTCCAACAAACTGAGTTATGAGCATGGTTATATAAATAATTGTTTACACACAGGTGATCATTCTCAATAATTGATATTGTAAACATGATTGCAACCGCTTGTTAATTTCTGATGATTTCATTGAGCTTGTGTTTCGATGATTTGATTCATAGCAGATGATCTGAGTATTACGAAAACGGTTTGATTTGTGAAGCGGAGGTTAAATAATTTGAATAGGTAATTTCTATACTTTACACTCTAGGAAGCTGTAATTTCGTTTGTAGCCTCTTTAGGACATTTACTTGACGATGCTCAGGGTCCGGATCAGATGTGTGGCTCTTAAAGCTAATTTCTATGCTTTACACTCTAGGACGCTGTAATTTCGTATGTAGCCTCTTTAGGACATTTACTTGACGATGCTCAGGGTCCGGATCAGATGAGTGGCTCTTAAAGCTAATTTCTATGCTTTACACTCTAGGAAGCTGTAATTTCGTATGTAGCCTCATTAGGACATTTACTTGACGATGTCCAGGGTCCGGATCAGATGAGTGGCTTTTAAAGCTAATTTCTATACTTTACACTCTAGGAAGCTGTAATTTCGTATGTAGCCTCTTTAGGACATTTACTTGATAAATCGCTCTTGATTTATCACGAATTTATTTCGTTTTTTTTTCGTAGTTTCATACTATACTATAACTATATAAATTGATGTTATAAATGAATAGTAAACAATGACGCTTGTTTGGTTGTCACTTGGTTGCGCGACAACGCAAACACATTCTGTGTTTCAATAATTTCGTCCGAAGTATGTAAATAGAGGTAACCGGGGGTCCAGGGGGCTTGCCCCCTGGCGAGGCGCGGAGCGCCGAGTTTCTACGCAGATCACTAGTTTTTCTCTGAGGATCACGGGGGAACACAAAAGAAATGTTTGTTCCCGTCTTTATTTCTAGCATTATAACATTCCCACATAAAGAACTGTTGTCCACTCATAATTGATTGGAAAGAAAACAGAAATAATAATAAGCTCAACTTAACCTTATGGACATAGATGTTTAATGTTGCACTGCAGCTAGATGTTGTGTTTAATGTTAATGTTGCACAACAGCTAGATTAACATTTTGGGGCACTAATAAATTTAGCTTATAACATACGAAAGCCGCAAAAAAAAAGAAGAAGAACGATACTTGATGTAAAAGGGTTTCATTAACCACCAAAGTTAGCAACTTCGGTTGATGGACAGGTGAGGGAATTAGGATTTGGCGTTTTGAACTTACATTTAGGTATGATATCAGGAGGCTATCCATCCAAAATTTGATTGAAAATTGAGAGAAGGTTGACTACTAGTAATTCGGCACCAAAAAATAACATAACAATTATCGCAGAAACTGGTCGTTCGGAAACACGAATTCTGATAAAATGGGAGAATCACCCATAAATCATATTCGCCGCAACTTTAGTATTGCTTCCGAGACTGCAAGGCAGCGGAAGCTTTGTTTTCACTTTCGAAATGAAAAAAAAATTTTTGCTCCAAAATCAAAATTTCCACTCGCATTTTGCGTTTCAGAGCCTCCTGAACAAATTTGGTTCCGTGTCTGTCTGTCTGTCCGTCCACATTTCCTTGTAACAGCCATAACTTCCACAATTTTGATCCGATTTTAACCAAATTTTCAGGGATCGTGCGGGTTAAGCTCTAAATGGTCCCCTATCAACTTCATCATGATCGAATCAACAGTAGCTTCTGCGCAGGCGCTAACGTGAATTCCTTGTGACGGTCATAACTCGGTCAATGTTCAACGGATTTCGGTCAGATTTTCAGGGATGATGTGGGTAAGGTCCCTTGTATTTTTCATTGTGACAATTTTTTGTGACAGTATTTCGTGACCATATTTTGTGAGAGTATTTTGTAACATTTTTCACTTTTAGGTCCCTTTGAAAGCGTGTTCCACGATAAAATCGGACCCCCTCCGGAGCTGTCAGGAGGAGAATGATACGTGTGGGGAATGTGAGTGTTCGTTATAGTGGACAGCAAGACTTTATTACCGGACACGTGACGTGGTCCGTATTTCCGGTTATTACTAGGTTGAAGAATTACTAGCTGAATCCCAATCATTATCTTCTGGCTGCATCAGACCATTTGAGTTGTGTTTGGTACTTAATAGGAGCCCCCATACAGACGTCCGTAGTTAGCCGGGTCATGTAGTCATTACACGGAGGTCACTTCACAGCCTGGCAGTCCAAGTTCTACTACCTCTATGGTAGGTACAGTTGTCCCTCATTATTCTGACGCCCACGACGAGTTTCCTATCCAAAGTAACAATACCTACCTACTGCTCCTTGCTCCATAAAACTTAATAAGGCTAACTTCGAGTTCTATAAAGTAAATAATGTAAAGAATCCTTCATTCATCCACAAAACAAGCGCATAGCCTCCTGAAATCTATTGAACCGAAACGAACAATGGAAAGTTTCAAAACATTGGAAACCAAGCAGAACACACAACCCCATAATTATGTGATTTTTACCCTAGCTACCAAAACTCCCGAAGCACCCTTCTCGGAGGTACGATGCGCCATGTTCTGATCATATTTACCTACAGATACTACGCATCTTAAAAAGTTAACTAACAAATTTTTAAGGATTTTTTTTTTTCTATAAAAACGCTTCATTGTTGAAAATTATAAACCAAGAAGTTCCAGTCATGCATTATCATTGTAAGAGCGCATTATCGCCATTTTTCATAATATCATAAATATTTATGTATATATTTTAATAAAATCATAAGCATGTCTGTCTGTACATTGATTAGAATCATGACATTTTGCTTTTCTTTTCCGTTTCATGCTATTTCCAGACTACCATTTTCTCAATTTTTCTCTGTCTGTCAGTCTGTCCGTATGTTTGTCCGCTTTTCACGGTTACAAGGATCATTGGACAACTGATATGAGAGGTGGGAAATGTTTGAATCAGTCCAACTTAAATTATAGGCTATTTGAAGTTTTTAAAATTTGAGCCAGAAGGGACTTTTAGGGGACTGGGAGGGGGTGAAATGGGGTATCTTGAACACCATTGAACGAACTGGGGATATGATTGGGCGAATATGTTTGGATTTTGCATGTGTTACATCATTTTCGGGGCATTTCTTTATGCTAAATCACGTAATGATAACAATTTTGGTTTATTATTTTCAATAATGAACCTTTGTCGTCGACCAAGAAAAAGAATTTCTCGCCCTTCCCCCCAGAATTTGTTGGTTTACGTTTCAAGATCTGTAGAATCCCAAAATCTGTGGGAGGAGGGGAGGGAATCCGTTCGACCGCTGTATGAGGCATTTTTCCAAAACTGCTAAACCAATCTTAATGAAATTTGGCTCAAAAATCAGACGGCCAACGATGTGCCAGCAACATCTGCATCAATTTCGATCATCCCTAGAGGGTAGTAATTACGGGTCGAAATATCAAAAAGTTTCAGTCATGCAGCATGATCGTATGAGCAAATTTTCGTAAATTAGAGAGAGAGAGAGAGAGAGAGAGAGAGAGAGAGAGAGAGAGAGAGAGAGAGAGAGAGAGAGAGAGAGAGAGTGTTGAAGCGCTTTATTATGATTCAATACATGATTTAGGTTAGTTAACAACATTTTTCTTTTATTAACACGTTATTTACAAATATAATAGTTACAATATCGTTTGAATGAGTGTGTTTATTTTATTTATATTCTAGTAAGTTTTGCTGTATAGCTATTCTATAACTTAATATATTTATGTATCTTATCTTAATTTACTAGTATTTTAATTTTCAATAATTTTACGAATAACAATCTCCTACTTACTTATGTCGTATACTTCATTAAAATATTAGCACCTATATGTGTGTATCTAAGTTTTTGGCTGCGTTTATATTGCTGGTCGATCTGACCGTCGCAGGGGGTTGTCGGCTCATTGTGATTTTCCAATAAACACCCTAATGACTTTGTTCGTTCGCCCTTGATTCGAGAGTATCGTTCAACGTTTTCCCTTATTACTTTATAATAATACTAAACATCATCATAGACTACATCGTATCTTCATTCTAATCATAGTTAAACTCCTCGATCAAGAACGTTCTATATTTAGTGGACTCTCTAATGTATTTCACAAAATTGCTTAAATTCCCAGTTTTCCCATTCAGAAAATCAATAATCTCCAATTCTGACAGTCTTGCCTTCCCCAAGTCCGCCATCCTAAACTCATTTAGCACTGGGCACACCGCCATAAAATGCAGTGGAGTTTCTTCTGCTTGAAGGTTACACATACTGCACCTATTAACCTGTCCCTCTCTCCACCACCGGTAGTAAACCGTCAACATTTCCGTTCTTGCTCTGCATACTATTCTAATTTTCGACAGATCACTCAAGCCAAGGTATGCCAAACCACCCTCTAGTGTCCTGTCCAGAAAATTTTCGTAAATTATCGTACGTTAAATTGTTTTGGAAATTCAGGACTGTTTGAAAAAAGGAATCGTTAACTACCAACTTTATGGCAAAAAACTTGTTCTAAATAATTCGCAGCAATTCAAAAATTATTTTGAATTTTTTGCAGTTTTTATCTATTTTTTGGCAAATATTAATGAAATTCAAGGACATTTTTCAGCTCAAATTTCTGTATAAATTTTTTAATGTTCTAGTTCATTGTCAATAAACTTTTTTTGACTAAAATTCTGCTAACAAATATAAATTAGCCGTTTTTAGCCATTTTTAGTGATTTTTTGAGCTCAATTTTTGAGATTTGACCAATTTAATGTGCTCAAAAAATGTTGGCCATCAAACTCATCCTTTCGTGTGGAAAGCTTAATTTTTTGGCGCAAGAACGGAATTTTTATCTCAATCCTAAGGAGAGTTATCGTCTGGAATGACACGTAAATATATCTATATTAATAAAATCGTAAGTGCTACGTCTGTCTGTACATTGATTAGAATCATGAAAGTTTGCTATTTGTAGACTACCATTTTCTCAATTTTTCTCTGTCTGTATGTCTGTCCGCATGTATGTCCACTTTTCACGGTTACAGGGGTCATTGAACAATACTGATATGAGAGGAGGGAAATGTCTGTATCAGTCCAACAAATTATAGGCTATTTAAAGTTTTTAAAATATTTATTTTTTAAAACAAAACAATTTCCAACAAAATTCGCTAATAGCTAAAAATTCAAATCTTTTTTGTTCCAGAATATTATTTAGAACTAGGTTTTTTCCCATAAAATTGGTATTTAACAATTTGATTTCACTCAAAGTGCTTAAATTCCAAAACATTGTTCCATAATACGGGAATTTTCAAAAATTCGCTCATGACTGGAACTTTTTACTCGATTACGTCCGGGGCGAGGTCGGATCTAGTTTGAGTGAAGTTATGAATACTCAACAGGCGTGAGAACAACTTCCGTTACTAGCGAATAATGGATAACCTTTACCTTTCCAAAATTCATGAGCTTCACAAAAGAATTCATTCCCTGAGAACCTTAAAAAAAAAAAACCTTTCAATTTATGGTGATATAGGAAAGTAGTTCAACGGGACAATAGTTGACTGAATTGTACATTCTGCTACATTTCAATTTTGGTGGAGTAGGGAAAATTAACACAGAAAATTTACCGCTGGGGCTTATCCAAAATTTCCATTATGCCATTAGAGATTTTTCGTTCTTCCTGTAAGTACAATTTTCCCCCGTTAACGTGTAGAGCAGCGTCTAGAGCAAGCAACTGCAGATGCTAGCTCTTCCCGTATTTCTACACGTATTTTGTCACGTATGTACACGACTAACCAAACGCTATCGTCACGCTAAAGTCTCTATAGTATTTCAATGTCAACGATTCTCTTGAATTCGAGATCGAGTAGAAGAAGATTGAATTCATTTTACATTTACATGCTGCTTTATCAGCTATCTTCACAGGTATCGAATAGCTACGTCCGAATACAGACCTACGACCTAAGAAAAAAAATCCAGAGGGTTCAGACTCCAACCTACCCATGTAATGCAATTTTAATTTAAAAACGATTTGCTTCGAACTATCTGAGAAGATTTTGGGAAGAAGAAGAACGAAGGATTTTAGATGGGCTGGATCAATTATTTTTGTAACATACTATAGTATGATATAATATACTATATATACTAGTGTGTTCAAGGTAGGTTAAATGTTATATATTTATTTATTTATTTTTATTTATTTATTTATTTTACAAACGGGCGAGCCCAATTACAATGTAAAAAAGAATAAGTATTAAATCGGAAGCAATAATACAAAATAAGAAGAGAACAAAAAAAGAAAGTATATCATCTTAAGTTGGCAGGAAGGTAAATAGTTAGTATAGTAGTTATATGGGGTTATATATAATAGTAGTTATATGGGGTAAAAGTAATAATGAATTGAGGGGGGGGGGTTATAAATTTTTTTTGCTACACGATCACATAGGCTTATTATTGGAAATAATAAACCAAAAATTGTATTCACCAACGCCTTTATGTCGTTGAATACATTGGTTCTCGTCTGATTTACCGAAGTTAAGCAACGTCGGGCTTGGTTAGTACTTGGATGGGTGACCGTCCGGGAGTGCCGCAATTTCGGCATCTTTTTGATTTTTCGTCTCATCATTCAATTTTTCATGGTATCTGGCTCTTGGACTATGTAGGTAGTAGGTACTTCGTTCACGTGATTAACGGAAATTGATTTAATAGTGAAATTATATTCATCATAGGTTTAAATTTAAATTAGAAAAGTTAGGTTAGACGGTAGTCAGACCAAACCAATGCCTATTCTTGAAATTATGGTCACCTTTGTGTCAGGTTATGATGACTACACGTAGGACGGGATCCCAACGAAAGCATTTTTCCCGCCAATGCGTAGATAGGCCTCTTCCCCGTACACGCGTAGTTCTACGCGTTGACGCGAAGATTCGCGCATGCGCAGTTGATGTTTCAGTCTTTTCGCGTATACGGGTAGAAAATTACGGGAAAAACAAAAACTCTCTATTGAGGCAACCCGAATCGCGACTTCCACACTTTTGTGACATAATTCACCGACATGATTCATGTAACGGTAAACAAACTCACGTTAACAAATTTCGCGTACAACCGCTCCGTTGCTTGGGAAGTGTTTTCAGCTCAATGATAAAATCGTTACCGAATTCGCTACCAAATTCCCCCTCCTCTTAATTTTTTACTTGGATTTGTCTTACCACTGGGGGGTCTGCCAAATTTTCCGTCACGCTATATAATTGACAGACACAGATGAATTCGGCTGCGTTAGAAGAGCTTTCCAACAAGTGGCAGACGATTTTTGTACGAGGGAAAATGTTGAAGTTAAACGCATTTCTCCAATGCATTTCACATACAACCAATCGTTGCTATAGGGAGTCATAACTTGATCTATGGGTGATATTCTCGAGACTCGGACACTAGCGCATCCTTACATCGAGGCAAGGCGAAGTCGAAGTTATTTCACCTTGTTGTCGTGGTGACGAGTAAACTATGCGAAAATGTGCCATTTGTAGCCACAGCTGAACAAGTGCTTATAATAGTCTGGCCTAGTTCCTAGTCAATATTTTCATTATTTGTAATATGCAAGGTGATAAATTGTATGCAAATTACATCAAGTTATTATCAGTTGATGACCTCAAACGCTACGAACGCAAGATTTAATCTGTAGGGTAGAGATCCATATGAAATGTGTGTTGGGGAGTTGACATACAAGTGTTCTAGATGTTCCAGACATCAGCCGCGAAGATGTTGTGGATTACCTATCTAGTTTTAGAACTGTTCTTTGAATCAATTGAAACTAAAAATCTTTAGAGTACTGTGAAAGTGGTCTTGTGAAAGGATGTGTTATGAGAGCTCTGTTAGGCGGGAATAGTAAGTATCACATGTGGAAAGGTAAGTACCTAGAGGGAAGTATACCTACATACTTTCCGTATATTTATTACTTGTTCAGGTACTTCATTGATAAAAACCAAAGTAGGTACCTAATTACCTTTTTTGTCCCTAAAATTTGCGTAACTGCAAAACTCGCGCAATAACTGGACTGCCAATGCCGTCTTTATGAAATCTTACCTTCAGAAGAACGCATTTCAAGATTTTTTCCTTGCAGCTGGTTTTTAAAGTGTCTCCATGACTGAACCGCCATGCCACATGTACAAACATCCGTATTGGCTAAACCGAATCGATGAAGATATTCCTGGTGTTTGCCATGGTTTGACAAAACCATTGAAATCCTCCAGTTAATTCGGAATTCCGTCCTTATTCTTGCGTGGATAGTTGGAAAGAAAAGCCTTGTATGTACACCTGTATCGCTGCCTCTCCAAATCCCCCACATGTGCATCCCACTTGGTCATTGACCTGTTCCTTAAATCGGCGCTAAGATATGTAACAGGAACTCTAGAATATATTAAGGGTGAAGAGGTATCAACAGCTGCAGCTTGGCGTGCCGATCAGCCTCCTCATTCCCCTCATTTCTGTCCTGAGGGGTGTGCGACATATGCAGCCGCACGCTCGATCCTTTCAGAGGGGCATAGATTGGCCGATTTCGGTTTAAGAAAAATAAATTTGGCAAATTTTTAGAAATTGATTTAAACGTTGGGCAGAAATATTTAAACTAGAAGGAACTTTGTGACAAAACTATTACAGTTGAATTTCAAGGTAAAACCGAAGATCTACCCCAATGAGTTCTGAAATACAGTACTCTGATGCCCTTTACCAAATTCCAAAGTTAGTAGAGCAGTAAATCTACCCTTGTGGTCCTAAATTGATAAAAACTTACCTCAGGTCAACACTGTCCCAAGAAAGACTCAACAGCCTTTCAACTTTATATATTGAACACGAGCTGTCTCAGTCAATTGATTACTTGGACATGGTTAATTAATTCTCCGAAATGAAAGCGAGCCTATGTATTAATGTATAATAAAAGAGACTAAGTACCTATCTTAATAGTTAGTAAACTTTTATTTGTGTGCGCCATTATTAAACTCTGTAATTATTGGTTCACTATGTTCTGTTGCTTTATTTTATTTTACCCCATGAGATAGGTATGGACATTTATCTTAAGGCCCCTCTACACAATGGCCGATACTACCCAAACCTAGACCACATTGCCCACTGCCGATTGTGTGGACGCGAAATCACCTTGAAAAAACCGACGATGTCTGGTCCGTGCAGAGCCGTGCGCGCAATCGCCTCCGTCGCGGTTTTTCTCGAAAGATCAAAGGGGACCATACTAGGCCACGATCTGCGCGCGCACGTTACCGTGCTCGAATGTCCGCACAACGGGCAATTCAGTCAGTCGCCCTGCAGTCCTCTCCTGCGACTATCAGTCTGTTTAAGCCGCACCACAACCAGAAGGGTCATTAGCGGCATTGAACAAGGTGTCTAAAGAGACACTGTAAGTGGCACGATTCTAAGGGGAGCCATGTTGCCATCCTTGACTAAAAAGGAGCGCCATCATGAACCTCACTGGCAACTCGGAGGGGAAAAAAAATGAGGGGTACAGTGATGACCACTGTTTAGCACCCAAAGTGGATTAAAAAAACGAAAAATAAAGTAATACAACTAAGATGTAAAATAAGTCTAGAAATAAATAATAAGTCTAAAATACTAAGTCTAGATGTAAAATAGGCTAATAACTATATACAATCAGCAAAGTGAAAGAAAACTACGACTAGATGTATATAAATATATCACAGATCAGATATCACAGTTCGTAGTAGAGCTCAGCAGCTCTCAGGTTCAACAACAAGGATCGGACCTTGTCTGGTCCGGATAAAACGTCAACCCACTGAGGGGGCTGATGCTGGACTCGGAGGTCCACAAGGGCTGGACAGTCCTCCAGAAAGTGGCGGATGAACAGATCACCCCCACTCCTCCCACACACAACATCTCAAGCTTCTGCACCAAGCACGTGTCTGTGAGTAAGACAGGTATGGCCAGTGGCAACTCGGTTGACAACTATTAGATCCCTTCTTGAAAGTAGGGTTACAAAAGGCCCCACCGGGCTCAAGTCCTGAAGGATACCACGCAGACCAGTGGCCTCACCCTGCCATCGCTCATGCCAGATGGAATTGGCTTTATGTTGCATCTAGGAGATTCGATCCTCTATGCGTATAGGCAACATATCAATGGAGTTATCACCAATGACTTTCCTTCCAAGGGTATCTGCACACTGCCTTGAATACCCACATGGCTCGGTACCCCCATAAAAATTATGGTTGAGCCCAATGTCGTGGCTTGGAGTAGCGATCCACGTAGGCTTTGTATTAGAGGATCATCAGAATATGAGTCCCTAATCGCCTCGATGGTACTTAGTGAATCGCTACAAATCACATAATTCCCAACTCCCAATCTTGTGCCGTGTTTGGGAACATTAACACGGCGAATTATTTGCGTCCATACTTTTGTGTTACCTTCATTACATCATTAGGTACCTACATTATATAATAGCATTACATCAAATAGGGGCTTGTGGTCCCCTTTCATTGGCCAATCACCGTTGTACGGCTGCCAGTGTGTGGACGTGTGGCGGTCGCCGGTGCTGGCTCTGGTTTTCGTAGCCATAGTTCGGCCATCGTCCTCCATGCGCCAGCACCCATACTTCGCCATAAATCATGGCCCAGAACATACCATTCCGTAGGTTTGGTTTGGTTGCTTTAGGTCCGGCAGACAGGGATTTCCGCATTAGCTATTTATTTTGAGAGTAATTGCAACAATATAAGTGTAAAAATCATTTTAACTTGCCCTAGAAGCTTTCATTCGTTTATTTTACATAATAGTGGTTTAAGGTACAAGAAAGAGTATTGAACCTATCATGTCAATCAATAATAAATCAAATTGAGAGAAATAAATTTAACGTTCTAAAAGACGCAAAAGTGCACAAAAACTGAGCATTTTGGCCTTAAATTTCAACAATTTTCCGGACCCCCCATTTTACTATGGAGGAATCCTATAGCCCCCGGTAGGAGCATAAAATGTGAGTGTTGCACACCTACGATTTTCGCCTTAGGTCGGCCCTGGAAGCGGGAAAAAAGCGAATTCGCTTGCAAGAAATGTTTTACGGTACTGACATACGAGTATTTCGGTAGGCACCCAAATATATTTAGATAGGTACCTAAAATGTAATGTATAGATGCCTAATGCATAATGGACTTCGTTTAATAATTATAGACCGGTCTACAGTAGCAGGACTCTCCAATACAGAAATAATAAACCTTTGTGTAATAATTTGTAGCGTTTCTTATGAATGTTTTGGTGAATTTTTTGAAAATTGACCAATTTACCGTGCTCAAAATAGCTGTCCAACGAACTTCATCCTTTCTTTTGGATTGCTTTTCACGCCATTATTAATGTTATGACTTATGACAGTCCGAATTAACCAAACTTGTAAAGTAAATTTAAATTTCGGTTTTAAAAACTCATTATTGTTATCCAGAATCGTAGCTTATGCATAATTATCAGTGCTGCCAACCCGTTTCAGCAAAAAATTGCCCCCCAATTCACAAAAAAATCCCCAACATCCCCAGGAAGAACCAAAAAAATCCCCCAAATTTAAGGTGCCGTTAAAAGCGGTTTTGGACACAATATTGTTCACTCATTGAATTATTAAATAGGTAGGTAATAAAAGGTCATATAACAAGGAAAACAATGTGAAAGAAATTAAAGAGCGGTTTATAACAAAAAAAGGAGAAACTCCATTACCAACAGTAGGCAGGTACATATGGTGAATCATGTTGTCAATAAAAGAAAAACTTGATGAATAACTTTCACACATCTACATGAATACATTTGAATAGGTTAACATCAAGACAACATGTTTCACCAGAAAAATGTAAACCAACAGGTATGGCTAGTAAGTAAAATAGGAAGAAAAAAAAAACAAGTACACCCACAGTACATAATGTAGAAAGATCCATTTATTTTTCCTCCAAAATTTTGGAGAAAATCATTTTCCTTGGGATTCAAACTCCTTCCCTTTCCTACACCTTCACCAACTCTCGTCTGATTTGGTTTGGCTAACTGACGTTCGTACCTGTCACTGTCCGTGCGTGTCACGTGTCGTTGTTCTGAGAATGATCTAGAGGAGGGATAATTTTTTCATTTATATTTATGGTCAAATTCACCTTTGATTCATATGTAAGGCAGTAAAAAATAATAGAAATCAAGTGAAGCTTAAAATTACCCCAGAAATCCCCTCCCATACTTCATCACTCTAGGGCTCTGAGATCCCTTAAAAATCCCCCACGTGGGGATAAATCCCCCTCGTTGGCAGCACTGATAATTATACATAATACGTATAATATACATAATTATGTAGGTACCTATGTGTCATTTCAGACGATTACTATCCTTAGAGGAGCACATAGTGAAACGATCCAACACCATTGTGATCCAAGGCTATCCTGGCAACGGTTGTTGACACCTTCCGATCGTTAACGAAAGAGATCTTTTTTATAAATCATTAATATGGAAGCGAGCGGGCACGATTCATCGAATGGATGAATAATCAAGTAGGGAAAGTAAATTCGCAGTTAGGTATAATAATTTTCGCAATTGCGATAGACGCCCTAGAAATTTATGTGGATACGATCAGCTTCGCATCTGAATGTGATATAAGCTTCCCAACTGTGGAAATTGACTGGTTGCTCTTGTCGAGTTTTTAATCTGATGAGAAGTTTATGTAATTGCTGATAGATTGCGGGAAATGCAACTAAGGGCCCGCGGTGCAGGTTCAATACGCGCCCCACAGAGCCCGAGCGCCCCACGCTCAAACTGTGTGCGCCCCACAGTAGCCTCACTCTTTCCTGTTCAGAAGTTAACACCGTGTTGACAAATACTTCGCCAGTTGGTACAATCGATGAGTGTGGAAGGTGTTTCTTTATCGCAAATACAAAGGGAAACGAACTATCTACATCAACATGATTTCCGTGATCAGTTGTACCTTCTGAATTCAACCGGTCCGATATGCTGCTGCTCCGTGACTTTTACGAACGTATAGGGAAAAACGATGATTGTGCGATTATTTTTTTACGTGAACACGATATTTTGGATTCGGAACCGGAAGGACCTTGTCATAAGTGCGGTGGCGGAATGACGGAAGATGATCCAGATCTATTCTTGGCCTTCCTGAAGGACGTGAAGGAGGTGTATCGGTCCTAATCTCCTAATCCCGTTCCACAAATCGACGAAGCAGCTTCTGATTATTTTGACATCTAGGTAAGCCCCATGCACATTTTCCTTTTTTTTTTTTTCTTTTTTTTTTTTTTTTTTTGGGCGCGTATTGAACCAGAAACACAATGTGGGGCGCGTATTGAACCGGCACCGGGCCCGTTTATCAATTACAGCGGTAACTTCCAGACAAACCTCAGGTAGATACCTAGAGGTTACCGCAACCTATCGAACAAATTTGGTAGGGCTTGATCAATCAACTTTATGCCCTCAGGTAGAGCTACCTTCAGATAGCTTACAGCTCAGATAACTTCGTCTGAGGGAAAAAGGGGTACCACTACTACAACAATGATTTCCCCACAAAATAGCCTTACAACACAGGTATTTTCAGTTCTTCGTGACATCCATGGATAAAAAGATAGATAGGTATAGCAAAACACAACAACAACAACACTCTTGTCCTTTCTGTTTCATCTCTGATGCCAAGGGATTTCGATTGTCATATTATGCTACATTATTAGATAGCAACTACTCACCAAGACCATAGAATCTGAACGTAAGGAGAAGTTCTGTGATCTGCGACATGAAATTGTTTCTCTCACTGCGGGATTCTAATTTCCCTTCAATCAACACCAGCACAAACATCGTCGTTTCTCTCGATAGTCGTAAACAGGTGTGAAAATCGACATCATCAAGTCTAAATAATTAAAATACCGAATCCGGACGTGGACGAACCGTATAAGGTCTTCGTTCGTATTCTAGAAATTTAACGATTTCCTCATTCGAAAAATGGGAAACAATCAAGTTAACATTGTCGTACATTATGACTTTATATTATTATAATATATATTACATTATTATTACTACTACACGTTATAACCACTCTACAAAAAGTTATCCACCGGAAAGATTGCAGAGTATTGCAATGTCCTGTTTCTTGTTTAGTAATCTCTTCTAAAACTTGGGCTGAAACCCACTTACTGGCTGAACAGTGTATGCGAACAGTTCTAAACCACTTGAATTGTGATTTACTATCCCTTAACTATAATAAAACTAATTACATTTGCTTCTATAATTCCAAAAAAGGTGCTCCAGATGACATATTAAATATCATAATTGCATTATATCAACAAATTGTAACTGTATAAAACTAGAAAGGGTAAAACGCACAAAATATCTCGGACTAATAATTGATGAACAATTAAGATTTACGGAACACATTAATAAATTGGCAAACAAAATAAAACAGTGTTCATACATATTCTATAGGACTAGAAATATTGTCTCGACTGAATTTTTAAAAATGATGTATTTTGGAATTATTCATTCTAGTATCACATACGCTGCTTTTATTTGGGGGGGCACCTACAACACTCACTTACGTCCTATTGAAATATCCCAGAAATTAATTCTTGAAATTATGTTTAAAAAGAATAGGCTGTACTCTACACAAAAGCTGTACCAAACTACTAAAATGTTAACTATTCCCCGAATCATTAAGGTTTTCCTTTGTGGGTTTTGTGGAATAATTCAAATTGTTTTTTATTGATTGCATTTCCTGTTACATGTGAATACTCTTGTCAATAATTCCTTTTAGATCTATTGCTTTTTTTGTTCTTTATTTTTGTTTTTCCACAAAATAAAGCATTTTAAAAATTGAAATTGACTTGCAGGTAAATGTGAGTTGATAAACAGCCAACGAGAAGTTGTCCAAAAACCTCTAGTTATCTAGAGTTTGACTGGGCTTTATCTGTTATTGATAAAAGGCCTCTAAACAGATAAACTGTTGAAATTAAGCCACTAGATGGAACTGAAATGATTTGGTTGCGGGCGTACGAATGTTTGCATGGAGTCAACAGTGAAGATAAGACAAGTTTATTTATGAATGCGAGCACACAAGGATAACAAGCCCATCCGTAGATCAGCCTAAGTACTTATTGGGTAGACGATTCATAACTTGACGCTATTTGTCATGATCATCAGGGAGGTACCCCGCAAAAAGACACTCCGCGTTCAAAAGATGCCAATATTCATGACATTATCCCATTTGGGCCGCCAGGGTACTAGTGCATTATAGGGCCGGAAGGTTCGATTATTGAAATAATCGAAATATGCGATTATGTATCGATTGTGCTCCGTTCGAGGTTTCGTCCTTTTTCCGGACGCCGGCCATATTTGCTTTACGGACAGTCGTTTTTCTAGTTTTCGGGGAAAGTATTGTTTTCTCGTCGAATCATGT
The DNA here is from genome assembly GCA_030762985.1 of Adelphocoris suturalis. Classification (NCBI taxonomy): domain Eukaryota; kingdom Metazoa; phylum Arthropoda; class Insecta; order Hemiptera; family Miridae; genus Adelphocoris; species Adelphocoris suturalis. Next base: position 113,392,943 of record CM061040.1, on the reverse strand, counting down.
ATTTTATATCTTTCAAATCTCTCGTGCACGATGTCAATGGTGAATCCACTGCAGCTCAGTTTTTTCAAAAAGTACGCGTCATACCAACCGAAGCGTTGTGCACGAGCAACCACAAAAAGCGGTTGGTTTACGCAACCACAAGAATGCAGATTAGTTGGAAATGTAGATCAGAATGAAGTGTATAGTTTGGTGGTCTGGATGCTCGCAAGCTCGCATCTCAAAAATACATAACATCAAGTAGTCAATCCCTTAGTAAAACTGCAGATTAGTGGACATGTAGATCAGAGTGAAGTGTAAAGTTTGGAAGTCTGGATGCTCGCAAGCTCGCATCTCAAAAATAAATAACATCAAGTACCTAGTCAATCCCTACCTATCCCAACAGTAGAAATGAAAAAACACTAGAAACAGTAGAAATTAGAAATGATTGGTTCCTACCAATTAAAATGAAAAAACAGTATAAATTATAAGACCGCTGGAAAACGGCGGAATATCAAATGTGTACCTACTAATCGATAGGTACCTACATAATCGCATATTTAGATTATCTCAATAATCGAATATTCCGGCTATAATGCACTAGTACCCAAGCCAGTAGTCGGTTGGCCATCTCCTGGTTTTAGAGTTTTTATTCTTCCCGTAATTTTCCACCCGTATACGCAAAAAGACTGAAATACCAACTGCGCATGCGCGAATTTTTGCGCTAACCCGTAGAACTACGCGTGTACGGGAAAGAGGCCTACCTTCTAGAGAGTTCCTAGTAGATCTGTCGGTCTTAATACGGCGTGCGGTAACGAGAAGCATTTACCGCACCTTAAAGTCACGTCAAGTCCTTAACGGATCTAGTTGTAACGCTAAATCCATGGATGGTTAAGTGAGTCCATGGAAGGAGGTTATTTTAGACGACTACGCTTTTCCCGGATCGCGATCTTTTAAAGTATCTGTACGGAATGATGCGTCATCGTAACTCATTGCGTCAGAGTTACGGCGCCGGATTGTCGATACTGCATGACGTATTGTGTTTTACGGGTACGGACAACTAGGAACTCTCCAATAATTACTTACTGCTTACTAATTCATATTCAATCGAGAACGCGCACAGGCATACAGAATAAATTCACGTTTGCGCATCCTCGCTACCATTAATCCGACTAGGAGCGAATCCAATCAATGAAACGTTCATCAAAGTCTGACTAAAATGTAGGTATAGTTTTTGGCGAGAAAAGAAATTACCAGAAAGACACGGACCCCAAATTGATCAGCAAACTTTGAGACGCAAAAAGCAAGTGAAAATTTTGATTTTGGAGAAAACATTTTTTACGATTTTGTTTAGAGCTTTCCTCCAAAAATACTAGATTAAAGTTCTTGAAATTTGGCTCAAAAATCATACATTGACCGAAGATGTGCCAGTAAGTAACACCGGCATCGATTTCGACCAACCCAAAATGGTAGAAATTAAGGGCTGAAATATAGTTAACTCGAGATCTCAGAAACTTTCAAGGTAACAGCAATGATTTTTTGCTTGTCAATGATAAATGTAATCCAAAGAATCGATTAAAACCATCTGCAACGCTGTAATGTGAGCGGTTTGGTTTCCCTAAGGAGTAGAACTTCGAGAAAACACTTTCGGATTTCCAGGTGCGAGAACACGAAAGAATCATGCGCTGCTAACGTTGTTATACAGGCGATTGTAGCTCAATGGGGAGTGTGGAAACCACTGTCCAGGCACTCCGGCCGTGTTATCAACCGGTGGCGGTTCGTATCCCAGTGGAGACCAATACATTTTTATAATTCTTTCTTCCTAGTCACTTTCAGGATTTTAGCATGGAACATGCTTTCAGCCTTGGACTAAGTAGCGAAAAACGTTGCGCAGATGTGTCAAAAATTTTTATTTTAGCGAATTTTTGAAGAAAATTAAGCTATTGCTCTCGCCTCAAAATTTGTAGAATGTGAATTTTTGAAAAACATTTAAGCAGAAATCCGTTTCAGGCTATTCTGAATCATATTCTGAAGTTTAACGCATTTTTTTATGTATGTATGTATGTATGTATGTATATATGTATGTATGTATGTATGTGTCATTCCAGACGATAACTGTCCGTAGAATTGTGCTAGAAACTTCAAACAAAATTTAAAATGTTAAGGACACAAAACGAAAGTTCAAGTTCGTTGGTCAGCATGATCGGATTACATCTTCGGGTTGAAATTTTCAAAAATGTAGTCAAAGATTTTAAAATAGCCTGTTTTTTGCGATTTGTTGTGCGAAATAATTTTTTCAGCATACTAACATGTGGTATATTCGGAATCAGCGTAACGTTTCCTATAAGAATATGTATCAAGTTTTCAAAAATTTCAAAGTTGAAAAATCAGTCAAAAATCGAAATAATGCCGTTCGCTAGTTGTAAAAATCGGTAATATTTGCATGAAATATTGTCCAAATTCAGATTGAACTACTCTTATGGAAGTATCCCTGTATAACCAATCCTAGAACCATGCTGTTTAAAACGTAGGTAGTAGGTGCTTGTTAAAAAAAAAAAAAAAAAAATAAAAAAAATGTAATCACAACTGATGAGTTTACTCTGTGAAATATTCCGTCCTCCAATTCTCTCGGTCGCTCTCTTTAATGTTTTACGCTCAACTCATATTATCAATTATTGAGAATGATCACCTGTGTGTACACAATTATTCATCCAACCATGCTTTTACCTCAGCTTGTTGGCCACGCATTTCGCAGTAGTCAACTTAATATAAAAGGTTTCGGGTTTCTCGAGGTTTGGTCAATAAAAAGTCTATATTCCAGGCCGACGTTTCGAAAAATTTATATTTCATCTTCAGGGCTTGGAAAACTGTATTTGGACGCTTCTTTCATATCCTCGTCATATAGCTTTAGTAGGTAGAATTCTGGCTATCTACTTAAACAACATCTTTGGGTATACTGAGAAAACTGAGAAAAATATAAATTTCTCCCTTGAGGGGAAAAATAATAGATCATGGATATGTCAAAGTTGTAGACATTACTTTACACTCTGTTGGGATGTTGGGAAAGTAAAAATGGACATTACTTTCCACTCTGTTGGGATGTTGGGAACGTAGAAATTGACATTACTTTACACTCTGTTGGGATGTTGGGAAAGTAAAAATGGACATTACTTTCCACTCTGTTGGGATGTTGGGAAAGTGAAAATGGACATTACTTTCCACTCTGTTAGGATGTTGAGTTTTCGTTACGCAAAACGCAACACATTTTCGTTCGTTCTCGGTTAGAGATGCCAAGGCTAAAACACATCCTGTGTTTAAAAAAAACTTGCCGATAAATCCGCAACACTCGGAGACATTTCCATAATCTAGTTTGTGTACGTTGTCGTTAAGTTTGCTCGTGCCTTTCGTTACCTAGGAAGATTATGGAGAGTTTATGTACTTCTCGTATTCGTATTTTTCGTAAACAGGAAAACAAGCTGTTGGAGCGAGCACGATGAATGCTACGAACTAAATCACTTGAAGTTGTGAAAACCCATTACAGAACGGAAGTTAGTGAAAAACGTTGTCTATTTTAGGTAACTGTTATTGTTATGTTTGTTACTGATGATGGCCTAACCGTCGAAATCGATTTAACATTGTAACTCTTTATTTTTCGTGGAAATAGACAACGTTTTTCACTAACTTCCGTCACGATGAACGCTAACCTTTTTCGCATTGATTTCTCCTAGCGTTTTCGTAAGCACGATAGAAAGAGAACTCTTAGAGTGAAGTTAACGTGTATCTTGCAGTGAGACAATTTTCAAAATATGACGTGAAATAAGAAACAACGACCACTTACCTCTACATCACACGAAAAAGATTCAGCCATGAAGGAAGAACACAAATCTTTTGAACATGTAAAATGAATCTTAAAAGCTCATATCTTGAAACGAAATCTTGAGATGAAAATGAAAAAATCGTCGCGTTGAAACGTCGAAAGCACGAAGAAAATGCCGCTAATGACCCTTCTGGTTTAGGTATGGGAAAAATCTGATCATTAGTCTTCGAAAAGCTGAAAAAGCACTAAAAACCAAATTTCCATGTTATTATAGGAAAATAAATTCATCTTCACTTGATTTCTCAAGCTAGGGTGTTACTGGCTGTCCAGTCGTCGACTGTAAATTGGAAGTATACACAGATTTCATCTTCGTATGCCTACTGTATATTAAAAATAAAGAAGAAACGCTTGCATACGTGTCTGCAACACATTGGGACATTTTATGTATTTAGTAACAGACTCGTATGTGTTGCATACTCGTATGCAAGCTCTTAGAGCCACTCAGCTGATCCGGACCCTGGGCATCGTCAAGTAAAGGTCCTAAGAGGCTACATAAGAAATTTCAGCTTCCTAGAGTGTAAAGCATAGAAATTAGCTTTAAGAGCCACTCATCTGATCCGGACCCTGGGCATCGTCAAGTAAATGTCATAAAGAGGCTACATACGAAATTACAGCTTCCTAGCGTGTTAAGTATAGAAATTACCTATTAAAATGATTTAACCACCGCTTCGCAAATCAAACCGTTCACAAATCGCTTCACAAATTAAATTTAAAAAAAAAAAACTCGGCGCTTTGCGCCTCGGCGGGGGGCTCCGCCCCCCTGCACCCCCCGGTTTATTTCCTTTTCCATACTCTGTATGAAATCATAGGAACACAGAATGTGTTTTTGCGATGATTCTATTTCCTTACCAACGGCTTGGTTGCACGTGAATAATAACAATATTTGGCAATAATAAAATAAATAATTGTTAGACATTTAATTTGGTCTAAAACCCTATAAATATTATATAAATAAATATGTAACTACAAGAAAAATACTATATAAATTGAGAGCTTTCCAACGAATGGTGAACGATTTCTGTGCGATTAAAATTGCGGAAGTTCCATTTCCCTACCAACGGCTCGGTTGTACGTGAAAATCATAAGAAAATTTACAAGCGGTTGCAATCATGTTGACAATATCAATTATTGAGAATGATCATCTGTGTGTAAACAATTGATTCAAATAACCATGCTCATAACTCAGGTTGATGGCCACGCACTTCGCAGTAGTTAACATAATATGGTTGGATAAATCAGGAGCTTTCCAACGAATGGTGAACGATTTCTGTGCGATTAAAATTGCGGAAGTTCCATTTCCCTACCAACGGCTTGGTTGTACGTGAAAATCATTATAAAAGGCGCATAACGGTTTTTTCTGTCGGTTTTTTGTGACGATTTTTTTTCGGTAGGTCATCGCAAAAACACATTCTGTGTTAAAAAAAAAATCAAACCGTTCTCATTATATTCGGATCATGCTATTAATCAAATCATCGAAACACCAGCTCAATGAAATCATCAGAAATCAACAAGCAGTTGCAATCACGTTCACAATATCAATATTATTGAGAATGATCACCTGAGTGTACACAATTATTCAAATAACCATGCTCATAACTCAGCTTGTTGGCCGCGCACTTCGCAGTAGTTAACATTATATGGTTGGATAAATCGAGAGCTTTCGAACGAATGGTCAACGAATTTTGTGGGATGAAAAACGACGAAGTACCATTTCCCTAGCAACGACTAGGTTGTAAGCGGAAATCATCAGAATATTTTCGTTAGCAATTTTCGTCATTCAATATCCGTGACTTTTTTAACACAGAATGTGTTTTAGCCATGGACTAACTAGCCGAAAATGGAACGCGGGATGGTAACGAAATGTGTGACGGATGATTTTCACGTACAACCGAGTCGTTGCTAGGGAAATGGTACTTCGTCGTTTTTCATCCCACAAAATTCGTTGACCATTCGTTCGAAAGCTCTCGATTTATCCAACAATATTATGTTAACTACTGCGAAGTGCGTGTCCAACAAACTGAGTTATGAGCATGGTTATATAAATAATTGTTTACACACAGGTGATCATTCTCAATAATTGATATTGTGAACATGATTGCAACCGCTTGTTAATTTCTGATGATTTCATTGAGCTTGTGTTTCGATGATTTGATTCATAGCAGGTGATCTGAGTATTACGAAAACGGTTTGATTTGTGAAGCGGAGGTTAAATAATTTGAATAGGTAATTTCTATACTTTACACTCTAGGAAGCTGTAATTTCGTTTGTAGCCTCTTTAGGACATTTACTTGACGATGCTCAGGGTCCGGATCAGATGTGTGGCTCTTAAAGCTAATTTCTATGCTTTACACTCTAGGAAGCTGTAATTTCGTATGTAGCCTCTTTAGGACATTTACTTGACGATGCTCAGGGTCCGGATCAGATGTGTGGCTCTTAAAGCTAATTTCTATGCTTTACACTCTAGGAAGCTGTAATTTCGTATGTAGCCTCTTTAGGACATTTACTTGACGATGTCCAGGGTCCGGATCAGATGAGTGGCTTTTAAAGCTAATTTCTATACTTTACACTCTAGGAAGCTGTAATTTCGTATGTAGCCTCTTTAGGACATTTACTTGATAAATCGCTCTTGATTTATCACGAATTTTTTCGTTTTTTTTTTTTTTTTTTTTTCGTAGTTTCATACTATAACTATATAAATTGATGTTATAAATGAATAGTAAACAATGACGCTTGTTTGGTTGTCACTTGGTTGCGCGACAACGCAAACACATTGTAAATAGAGGTAACCGGGGGTCCAGGGGGCTTGCCCCCTGGCGAGGCGCGGAGCGCCGAGTTTTGACATGGATATGTCTTTGCTCTGTGGGGTTAACAAAAATTTCCGTCACGCAAAATTTGTGTCACAATTTCAGTGTTTTTCACGTACAACCCCAGCCGTTGCTAGGGGAATGGAACTTCCGCAGTTTTCATCGCACAGAAATCGTTCGCCACTCGTTGGAAAGCGCTTGATTTATGTGATTTATAAATGTTCATATCTCAAGCTACCAATTTCCCCCCCCCTTACGTACCTGGCTACATTCCTAAACTACGTTGATTGGACTATAAACAATTTTAATAAGCCGGTTACCATATTCTTAACGTAAAGCAATAGCATCATTTACTCCACTCCATAGGAAACATTTTCATCCTCTTGACAACAGTCGACTGTTAACAACAACTCATTGTAGTGGCTTCTCTCCACAGTTATTTTCAACATTTCTATAAGTAAACCGTTGTTTTGTTGGAATTAGTCGGGATGCGGCCCAGGGATTTGTTTAAAGTTAAAGGATTTGTTTACAACTCTCGAGGACAACCGTTATGAAATCCCCAATCAAAGACATATCCATGTAACATGGTACCTGCTTGTAAAGCAGATAATGGAATTTTAGTATATGTGCCATAGCAAAGACATGAAATGTCAAAAAACGAACAAAAGACAAATACAAAGGTTAAACCAACAACGAAAGGTAGCACGAAAGCGGCAAAAGTCAGGCAATTTGGTCGGGTGTGTCCATACTGACGTATGTATGTGTGTGACTATACCAACGGATTGTGGTTGCTAAGTTAGGGTTATCTTGGAGAAAGGTCATGTTGTCGTCTCGTAACTACGATCCCGAAAAGCTGAGCACGAGAAAAGCTGTCTCTTCCCGTTCCGAAAAGCGTTTCCACGTAACGAAAACCTCTTCTCGTTTTGGAGAGGCCATTTTCGTATCCGAGAACATGAATACGAGAAGTACTAAAACTCTCTTATAACAAGCCAACAAAAAACGCTGCAAATTATTACACAAGGTATATTATTTTTGTATTTGATAGCCCTTCTACGCAGATCATTGGTCTCTAATTATTATTAAGCCCCATATATATCTAGTAAATGATCAAAACTTGGCGCATGGTGCCTCCCAAAACACCTTTACAGCTCAGGTCCCCACAAGTTTACGGTTTATACCTAGTAGGTGAATGTTGAAAAATTATCTAAAAATGTCAAAACAACAATACAAAAAACTTGGTAAAACGGCAGGTTGAAAAGGAAAGAAATTAGCCTCAAAGGCCCCATCAGCTCCTCCGAACCTCGTAATTAAGTTCACCTCATAATTATCAGTAACTTTTATATTAGCGGGAGAGATCTGTTGTATCCAACCTAGTAGAGTCGAACAAATGTTTATTATCCCTTAGCAATGTTTTGTTTACGCGTTACCAATTTTCTACACACCTTAGAATAAATCCAGTTTGATTCAATCTATCCTGAAAGTTGTATTCATTATTCTGAGAAGTTACAACAGAAAGAAATTCGCCTCAGAGGCCCCATCAGCTCCTCCGAACCTCGTAACTGTTTTTGAGGTGTACCGAACGAGCTCCATTAAATTTCAGCAACGTGAGTCGATTAGGAAAGAAATTGGCCTTGGAGGTTCCGAAGCTGATCAGAGTAACACGAGAACTGAGAATATTACAGCAATATGAAATAAACAGGTGACTCAGAAAGAGTACCTAACGCTTGAACCACCGAGAAGTTTCAACGACCCTCTGTTTGCGCGCAAATTGAAAAGAACCAGAACTTAATGATCCAACTCTACATACACATATCAAAAACCGTTAAACTCAAGGAATTTCAAAACGAATTTCCATGAAGGAAATTTTGGATTCATTGGAATAGCTTCATTTTCTTAGAATGTTGGCTAAAACGTTCCGACGTTGGTAGACTCGAGAGTAATTAACCTTCTGTTGTTGGATTAGAAATGATCATTTAATTAAGATTAATTGCTAAGTATTTACTAATCAATAGTTTAATAAATTAATATAATTGAAGTAGGTGATTACCTATCTACTCTTCACTAGCCCAATAGGATACAGATGTTTTAATAAAGTCGATTTCGGGAAGACAGAATACCATTGGAATTACATTATCAACACTGATACAATAATTGTCATGGTTTTCAAGGCGATTTTGATATATTTTACTGGTTACGATTCACTCCCGTGTTTTTTTTATATTAAAAAAAAACTCGGCGCTCCGCGCCTCGCCAGGGGGCAAGCCCCCTGGACCCCCGGTTACCTCTATTTACATACTTCGGACGAAATTATTGAAACACAGAATGTGTTTGCGTTGTCGCGCAACCAAGTGACAACCAAACAAGCGTCATTGTTTACTATTCATTTATAACATCAATTTATATAGTTATAGTATGAAACGACGAAAAAAAAAAACGAAATAAATTCGTGATAAATCAAGAGCGATTTATCAAGTAAATGTCCTAAAGAGGCTACATACGAAATTACAGCTTCCTAGAGTGTAAAGTATAGAAATTAGCTTTAAAAGCCACTCATCTGATCCGGACCCTGGACATCGTCAAGTAAATGTCCTAAAGAGGCTACATACGAAATTACAGCTTCCTAGAATGTAAAGCATAGAAATTAGCTTTAAGAGCCACACATCTGATCCGGACCCTGAGCATCGTCAAGTAAATGTCCTAAAGAGGCTACATACGAAATTACAGCTTCCTAGAGTGTAAAGCATAGAAATTAGCTTTAAGAGCCACACATCTGATCCGGACCCTGAGCATCGTCAAGTAAATGTCCTAAAGAGGCTACAAACGAAATTACAGCTTCCTAGAGTGTAAAGTATAGAAATTACCTATTCAAATTATTTAACCTCCGCTTCACAAATCAAACCCGTTTTCGTAATACTCAGATCACCTGCTATGAATCAAATCATCGAAACACAAGCTCAATGAAATCATCAGAAATTAACAAGCGGTTGCAATCATGTTCACAATATCAATTATTGAGAATGATCACCTGTGTGTAAACAATTATTTATATAACCATGCTCATAACTCAGTTTGTTGGACACGCACTTCGCAGTAGTTAACATATATTGTTGGGTAAATCGAGAGCTTTCGAACGAATGGTCAACGAATTTTGTGGGATGAAAAACGACGAAGTACCATTTCCCTAGCAACGACTCGGTTGTACGTGAAAATCATCCGTCACACATTTCGTTACCATCCCGCGTTCCATTTTCGGCTAGTTAGTCCATGGCTAAAACACATTCTGTGTTAAAAATTTTTTTTGACATGGATATGTCTTTTGGCTGGGGGTCAAGGAGGTCGCGACACTCTTTTTTCCCGACCGACACTTTTGTCCCGACCGACACTTTTTTTCCCGACCGGCACATTTTTTATTGATTTTTACGTACAACCAAGGCGTTACTAGGGAAGAGTAACTCCCATACTTGGAAAATCGTTCGTTACGTTCGTTTCGTCGTTGGAAAATCGTTCGCCACTTGTTGGAATGCTCTCATTTCACCGCGACATTTCATGACCTCTAAGCCATTGTAGTGTCAAGAAATGCTGATTTATTACTCTAAGTTAAAAACTGATATTGTTTTGTAACCATAATGGAATAATCTTGTGAAAAGAAGGCACTACATGGTTGGTATACAATTGAGTAGTAGGAACCAACTGGTAAGTAGTAGGTACTAGACATATCCATGATCTTTTGTTTTTCCCATTAAGGGAGGAATTAAAATGCTTGATATACTTTCCCCTAATCCTTTTGAAAACTCTATGGTCCCTCTAAATTATAGATTTTATAACCATGAAAATGGCCTGGCATGCTTTATGAGGGAAAATAAGAATGCCAACAACGTGAATACAAACAGATAGATCATGAGAGATTGTTGTACCTATCCATAAAATTCGATTTTCTTGACGAATTACCTATTTCATTTTAGTATATGTTAGTATGACTGTTGTCAAGAGGATGAAAATGTTTCCTATGGAGTGGAGTAAATGATGCTATTGCTTTACGTTAAGAATATTGTAGCCGGCTTATTAAAATTGTTTATAGTCCAATCAACTTAGTTTAGGAATGTAGCCAGGTACGTAGGGAGGGGGAAATCGGTAGCTTGAGATGTGAACATTTATCACATAAATCAAGCGCTTTCCAACGAGTGGCGAACGATTTATGTGCGATGAAAACTGCGGAAGTTCCATTCCCCTAGCAACGGCTGGGTTGTACTGAAAAACACTGAAATTGTAACATCAATTTTGCGTGACGGAAATTATTGGTTGACCCCCCAGAGCAAAGACATATCCATGTCAAATTGACCCTAGTAACATCACCTAACATAATTGGTCAGACTATGAGTGTCTCTCCACATAAAAATTGCATTTTTCTCAATTTAAGCACAAAATTGACCCTAGTATCATCACCTAACATAATTGGTCAGACTATGTGTGTGTCTCCACATAAAGAGAGAGAGAGAGAATTTATTGGCGAACAAATGACATTTTTTTTACATATAGTTGTATGAAATACATTTGAGCTTATGATACAATAAAATAAATGACGCACTGCCGCCTACCGGAGAATAAGTAAAAATCACTTGTGCTCTCCAGTAGAGTCATCATCCAAAACCCATCGATAGATCATAATCATACGAGTATGTAAATTAATCAATACAACATAATTATATAAAAAAAGATCAAGTAATGTACAGAAGACAAAGCGAATTACTAATAAAGAGAGAGAGAAAGAAAAAAAAACTTTTAAGTGAATCTTTAGTATGAAGAGGAAGATGAATTGCCCAACATCTGTTCAATTAAAGTTCGTTTGAACAATTTACGGCTCGAAAAATTAAAAATATTGATTTTCTGATTGTACAAAAAGGTAACAGCCTGGATATGCGCTGTACGCTTAAAGAGTTCAGTTCTCACCACAGGTTCAATTCCTCACCAACGCCCTTCTTAAAAACATGGAGACAAGCCTCTAAATAAAAAATTTCCTTGACTCGAAGCAACTTGGATTCATTATATACCTAATGCTCTAGTGGAATGTCTCCTCGGTTTATTTAACATAATTTTAATTAAACAGTTCTGAGCCGTTTGCAAACATTAAAAAACAACAAAAAAACAAAACAAAAAAAAAAAATATGTGTTTATGTTGCCGTTTACGTTGCAACATAAAAGTTGCATTTTTCTCAATTTAAGCACAAAATTGAACCTAGTAACATCACCAATCAACTGGTCATGACCAAGATGTTCAAGGAGGCATCCCAACTTTTACTTAAACATACAGACCATCAATCAAATAATACGCTCTGAAGAGGCCATATATTTGGCGAAAGCGCTCAGCATACATTAAACCACATTATCCGAGAAGCCTGTAGATTCTCTACGCTCAATCAATCCAACCCACTAAGGACAAGGCAACAATCCATAACCAATAATATCATGTTGCAATAAGAAAACTACACTTTCTCATGGTTTGAAGTTTTTTTCGAAAATTCCTTTCTAAATTCGGAAAAATATTTGTCTAATGAATACTTAATACGCAAATAAATAAAGATAAGAAGTTGGAAAGTGGGCTGGGAAGGGGGGGGGGGGTCCAAAATATAAATAAAACTTCAATAACACTATTTGAAGTTTTATAATTATAATTTATAATTTTCGTAACACCATTCTTTTGTCACTTTTCATACTTCAGACTTCGTTGATCGTAGACTGTCGACTACAAAAAGGTTCCCTACGTATTTCCTTTTATTCATTTTCTTGTTGCACCCATAAAGAATCTTGATATTCTCACCAATAATATCAAGTTGCAATAAGAAAACTACACTCTCTCATGGCTTCAAGTTTTTTCAAAAATTCCTTTCTAAATTCCTTTCTAAGGGAACCTTTTTGTAGTTGACAGAGATAAACGACGCCTAAAGTATGAAAAGTGACAAATGAATTGTGTTACGAAAATACGTCACAAATTGAGCGTTACGCCAATGTGTCACAAAATGAGCGCAACGCAAATCCGTCACGAATTGATATTTCCCATCAAATCAAAGTTGGTCTGTCGACTACAAAAAGGTTCCCTACGTATTCTCGACCTTGATATTCTCACCAATAATATCGTCCTGCATTAAGAACACTAGACTTTCTCATGGCTTGAAGATTTTGACATTTTTACATTTTATGTCTTTGCTTTGGCACATAAACTAAAAAAAACGTCGCGAAAAATTGCTCACTTCACCCTTCACCCTTCGTCGTTTCTAAAAACGTTTCCCACCCAATAATTCCTTCAATTTGGGGAAGAGATGATAATCTGAGGGCGCTAAGTTGAACGCCAGAAATCTATCGAACCGTCGTCATAGCGTTGAACGTCTGTGAATCTACAATTGAACCACATTTTCTTAGTTGAACTCCGTCATTTTCGTTGGTGAAATCGTCTCATATTTAGTCAAACGAAAACTATTTTCAAAAATTCCTTTCTAAATTCGGAAAAATATTTGTCTAATGAATACTTAATACGCAAATAAATAAAGATAAGGAGTTGGAAAGCAAGCGGGAGGGAGGAGGGGGGGCTCCAAAATATAAATAAAACTTCATGTCGAAATTGGCAACTGAGTTGGCTTACCGGTTGCGTCCGAGGGGGGCGGCGGCGGGGGAGCAGGTGCGCGGCGGCGAAGGGCG